>CAUYSK010068268.1:0-60863 GCA_963575035.1 Avahi laniger | reverse complement strand
TTCCACGGTTATTTTTCAAAGATGTTTTTGCTGTTCAAGGTCTTTTGCATTTTCATATGAATTTTAGAATAATTTTGTCAATTTCTACAAAAAATTCTGGGATTTTGATTGGGATTACATGGAATTTATAGCTCAATTTGGGAAGAATAGTTATCTTAACAATATTGAGTTTTCTGACCTATAAACACAATATATCTCTCCATCATTTAGAATTCCTTCAATTATTACTATTTTCTACATAGCATTTTTAAAGGCATATAGTAATAATAGTAAGGGGTCTCACAGCGTCTCTGGCCCTGTCTCCCCAGCCTTTGTGCTTCTGATTGGTGGCATCGAAGTCGGCCTGGCCTACTTCCCCTTCTTTGCCTGCCTCTCATCCGAGTTCCGGCTGGTGGGCTCCATCCTGGGCTTCTGCTACTCTCTGATCTGGTAAGATGGACTCTGCCTGCCCTCCCCCGACTCCGCTGGCCATGGCTGAACCGTGGACAAAGGGACGGGGGAGATCTGGGAGCTCCCCTAGGAGGACACCTCTGCCCAGAACTGAGGTCCAGGGAGGGCAGGGTGACTTGTCCAAGGTCCCATGGCAGCCCCTCCTTACGAGTGCATCTGAGGATTCAGGGGGCCGGGCTGGCATTCTGTCTGCCTCGCACAAGGCTGCTGGTGATTAGAATATTCCCAGAAGCCAAGGGCTTCTGTAAACTGCCGAGGGAAGCAGGAGCCCAGTTAGATGTTGCTTCTCAGCATTGTCGTGGCTTCTCTCGCGAGCCTCAGAGAAAGCTCATGTGCCCTGGCTCGGCCTTCAGGGCCAGCCCAGTCGGGCCTCTCCTTTTCTCTCCAGCCCCCAGCAGTGTCTGACACACACCTCCATTGTACAAGACTCCTGCCTTCCTTTGTCCATCCACTTGGTCATTCAATAAGCACTCTGTTACATCCCCGCTAGGAGCCAGGGAAGGCCCTCGTGGACCATGCGTCCTGGCGTCTTTGTGTGTTCTATTCCCTGTGTGGACCCCCGCCCCAGGCTAGCGGACGATCCTGTGTGCTCGCATTCCGTGGACAGTCGCTCCACCACATGGAGAGCAACCTTCACGCTGAGCTCTGTGCCCTCACAACCGTGCACCAGACCTAGCACAGAGCTGGCATCAAGGAAAGTTTGTTGCCTGACTGACCCGGGGAACCTTTCTATTCTCCAGCCACCGAGGCTCATTCCTTGCTTCCAGCTCCCTTTTGGGCTGCTTCCTCCATCTAGCATTTTCCATGGGGCCGCGGTTCCCAGGCCCAGCTCGTCATGGTGACGGGCAGGGGTCCCACAGGCAACTGACACACCAGTGGCTACAATTCCAAAGTTCGTAGGTGACCTGCTTTTTAGAAACTTGAATGAGGTATACAGGGTTAGATGTGCAGCAACATCATCTTATCAGCCTCGGACAGGCGTTGGGCCAGGAGAGAGCAGGGTGGTGGGAATCGCCCGGCAGCTTGGGCGCCACGGCTCAAGCTTGAATGGGACCAGGAATGCGTGTCGTGGGGTAAAGCGTGGAGGCCCCCGAATTCAGAGCATGGCTGTCAGACATGGTCATGCAGAGGCAGAAACGGTCGCAGCCGCGGAGTTTCAAGACCTGGATCTTGGTCCTGGCTCTGGCCCTGTGTGTGACTCTGGATAAATCCCTTGCCAACTCTGGGCTTCCATCCTCCACCTGAACGATGAGGGGAGGGAGGAAGCATTCTCTGAGGGCCCTGCTGCGGTGCCCTCACGGATTCTGAGATAGTGTCCACATGAGGCGTGAGTTTAGTGTGCACCCGCTTTGGCACAAGCAAGGCCCTGACTGGGGAGGATGCACACGGGGGCCTGGGAACCGGCCCTCCCACAGGGCAGGCAAGTCTGGGCTGGTGGGCCCTGGGCTATTTTCACAGGGACTGCTCCTGGGACTGTGCTGAGAGGGACCCCAGGGCCCCAAACCCTGATTCTGTTCCTGCAGGCTTGCTGTCACTACTCTCCAAATCTCACAGTGTCCCCATGGGCAGGTAAGTCCCTGTCGACCTACGTTTAGGGTATTCAGTCCTATCACCAGGGCCAACTTGCTGTGTGATCTTGGACAAGACTCTGTCACCCTGTCACTCTCCGGGCCTCTGCTTCCTCCTGTGTGCAGAAGGGGAATTGGAGTCGTTCCTTTCTTCCTTCCTTTCTTCCTTCCCTTCTTCCCTCCTTCCTTCCTTCCCTCCTTCCTTCTTTCCTTCCTTGCTTCCTTCCTTGTTTCCTTCCTTCCTTCCTTCCTTCCCTCCTTCCTTCCTTTCATGCTTCCTTCCTTCCTTCCTCTGTTTCTCTGTTTCTCTCCCCCTCTCTTTCTCTCTCCCTCTCTACCTGCTCCTTCCATCTACCTGCCTACCTCTGTCTATCTCTCTGTCTCTCTCTCGTATTTTCCAAAAAGAGCATTTATCTTCCTAATCAGGAAAAAAAACCCCCACAAAAGCTGTTTTTATAAAATAAAATGGGGGTGCCGAGACTTGAATCCATGGCTGCTGGGCTCCGAGTCCACTGCTGGTCCTGTGGTGTGGGGCTGGGGGCGCTGGGATTGGCCACTGGCTGCCAAGCCCGAGAGGTCAGGCCTTGGCAGGGCAGGTTGGGGCAGGGGGCTTCCCTTTGCAGCTTCCCCTGTCTGGAACCACCTTGGTTTGCTTCTATTGCAGTTTCTGGGGAGGTACGAGACCGTCATGTTCTACTGGCCCTCGCTGCTGTGCCTTGCTTTCCTGCTGGGCCGCTTCCTGCACATGTTTGTCAAGGCTCTGAGAGTGTACCTGGGCTGGGAGCACCAGGTGGTGAGTACTAAGTGTAAGCACTGCCTGTCCCGACAGGTTTAATCCTCACAACAGCCGGTTAGGCAGCTACTGTTACTACTTCTTACACTGTGGCTTCGGAAACTTGGTCGCAGAGAGGTGAGTTGCGGTCGCCCCGCTCACCTGCAGCAGAGCCAGCACAGGAGCCCAGACAGCTTGGTTGTGGGACTCTCTCAACCACTGTCAATCACAGCCTTTCTGGCTCGGGGCAAATGGCTCTAGCTTTGAGGTCGCCTGGGGTCAGGATAGGTCTTTTTCTCTCCCCTACACCCCACCAGTAAGTCAGAACATGTGACACCTGGACTTGAGGCCCTGGGACTCACTTGCCACAGCTTTGGTCTCTGCATCATCTGAGTTTGAAGGAGTTGTGATTAGTTTGTTTTAGTGACTTTGAGTTTTTCTTGTTGTTTGGTTATCTTTTTGAAATAAACGTGATAGTCAGGACAAGCTAGGTTATGCTCTAGTAACAAACAACCCCCACACCTCAGTAGCTTAACAATAAGGGTTTATCTCTCACTCTTGTGACATGTCGATCATGGCAGCACCGGGGGCCATGTCCTCACTCTGTGACCTGGGCTGACGCAGCAGCCTCTGTTGGGAACGTGAGTGATTGGCACAGAACAGGGAAAGACAATGTGCTGAAGTACACACTAGCTTTTAAAGCTTCTGCCAAGATGTCACCTCCATTCAGATTTTATTGGACAAAACCATCATTTGGCTTCTACATGCACCTAGAAGTGGGTGGGAAGGTACAATCTTATGTGTCTTGAAGGCAGGAGAATCAGAATGTTTGTAAATAGCTATAAGGCCTGGGCATGATGTGCCATGCATCTGCTTAAAAGCCAAAAAAACCAAAAAAACAAAAACAAAAAAACCACCAAAACAAGAAAATAACACTAAAGTGTTCCAGTGATTATATACAGCTTCAAAACTTTCCAGATTTGGAGATAGAAATTAAGTCTTTCTGTATTTCCTCCAATGACCAGAGCTGGTAAGTTACTTCTTGTAAAATACAAAAGATTATCTAAATAGATACAATTTTCTTTATGGGAGAAAAAAGGCCATTTCAGATGCCTTTACGAGAGATGGAAGAAAAAGAAATTTTCCTTCGTTATGATGATAGCTACCACTGCTTATTGAGTACTTGCGCTGGGCAGGCATTGTACGACTGCTTGGTAGACATTGTCTTATTTGATCCTCACGATAACCTTCTGGAAGGTGTTATTATTTTCTCCATTTACTTATGAGGAGCCTGAGGGGTAGAGATGTGACCTGCCTGAGGCACACAAATAGTAAGCAGCCAGTCAGGAATCTAACCAGGTCTTTTGGACTCTACCCAACTTCCTGGCTATATAAGACACATCAAATCTACGTATTCAATGTGTGTGCAGCAAGGTATATGACTATGGTGGAAAGCTCTTTGCATGTGGAGAAAACATTTCAAAACATACCACTGAAGTTTAATTTTTTTAAATTCTGAAAAGGTAAGAAACGAGCAAAAGAAACTCCTAAAAAGGCTGAGATTCAGGGTGTTTCATTCTTGAAACAATGGCTTGAACTATATGATGGGAGATCATCAAATCTGGAGGGGAAAAAGTTTCACAGAACGGTGGCTTATATAGGCAGTACGCAGGAGAGACAAGGCCTGTCAGACCTCTGGGATTTCCTCAGAGCAAGTGCTTGGCAAATAGGAAACCGGACCCTGCTCCTGGTGCCAAGAAATGACAGGTGCCTGGGAATGGCTCAATCCAGAAGAGCAACTCGTACCCAAATTCCTGCCCTCTGTGGCAGTAGCCCCTCAAAAAGACCAAAACCCTAACAGGAATTAGCGAGCCAGAGCCTATGCCTGCCTTCTTTGTCACAGGAAGAAAAGTCGGTTCTGGAAGCTCACCAGGCAGCCCATGTCAAGCGGCTCCTGAGAACGCCCCGCCCACGGTAAGCGCCCTTCTGTTCATTCACCCGCAGGTTTGCACCGGCTCTGATGAGCGCTGATGATGGGACAGAACTGGGATGGCTGGAAGGGCCCTGCAGTGGTCAGGACCCCTGTTTGCTAAGAACAGAACCCCAGCTCAAACTGGACTAAAGCAAGGAAATGTGTGGGCGCACATCACTGACAAGTCTGGAGTAGTTAGTTTCAGGCACGCCGGAGCCAGGGGCTTATTGACATCATCTGAACCAGGTCTCTCTCCCTCAGTCTCCCCTCAGCTCAGCTTTTACCTGTGTTGCCCTCACAGCTTGGTGGGCTTCCTCCACGTGATGGCACTCAGACTCTCTGGCTTATACCCTCCTGGTTTAAGCTCAGAAGAAAGAGAAATTTTCCTTTCCAGTTATTCAAACAAAAGTCCCACAGATGCATTTCACTGGATCAAATTGGATCACGTGCCACCCGGAAACAATTACTGTGCCTGGAGCCAGGAAGTGATGTTGGTGTCACTTACCCACCAGGACCCAGGGGAAGGAAAGGTAGTTCCCAAATTAAAACTGAGGTGCTATCACCAAAGAGGGGGACATAGATGTTGCCAGGCAAAAGCAACAGATCTCACAATCATACAAGCCACCTCCACACCTGCCCCTGCTACTACTGTGTATGTGGGGATGCGTCCCAGGGAAGAGACGCGTCTTGTCTGGGGTCACACAGTGACAAAGCTAGTACTTTGGGTAGAATTAGATTTGGCTAGATAGAGCAGAAAACCCCAGATAATAGTGGCACAAACAAGAGAGAGACTTGTTACTTTATCAAAGAACTCTGGAGGTGAGGAGTCCATCCTGACCCTGCACTGCCCACTGTGTCGGTTCACTGATCACCTGTCTTTCTGTCTCAGCATCTAGCATGTCCTTTCTATCCTCAGTGCTGTCTCATGGTCCCATGTGGCTGCTGGAGCGCCAGCCTGGACCAGCCACCCTGTCTGCATTGCACACAGAGGCAGGAGAAAGGAAAGAAGGGCCAAGGGGACCCTCCCAGCTGTGTCAGCTCCATCTGGGCAGCCTCTCCGATGATCCACACCACACTCTGGTCACAGCCCATTGGCCCAAAGTTAGTCTGGTCACTCTTACCTGCAAGAGAGGTCAGGAACTATAGTCTTTTAGTTTGGTGAATTACTGTCCTGGATAAAACTGAGCATCTATATTTAAGAATAATGGGAAAATGAAACCTGTGGAAACTACATTACTCTCTCCCTACACTAAGCTCCATGATAAAAAGGAGGTGATGGGGTTATTTTCAGAAGAATTTGTTTATCTGTCACAGCCTCTCATTTCTTGGTGTTTATTCATTCACAGAGAGGGAGAAGCAACTTGGTTCCAAACTAGGATATACGAGTGGGACCCGTGCTTTCAATTCCCAAGCAGAATGATCGGAACTATGGTGTTGGCCTTCATCTGCCTGTACCTTGTAAGTACATCTGAGAAAATCTTTTCATAATTTATAAATTGGGCAGGGTGGAGGCTAGGGTTATGGAGTCTTGAGGCACACAGCATGTTCCTAAAAAGCTGGGTCAAAACTGAATCTTGGTAAATCAAATAAGTACAATACTTCAACTCCACCATTTTGATTGCAGTGACACTTTTACCCACGTCGTGAATATTTTTAATACTAGTATAAATAATCCACACCAAACAAAACTAATAGCAGCTAAAACTCCACATGGTAAAATTTATCATTGCCTAAAAACTGATGGAAGAAAAAGATATTTGAAAATATTTCAGTATACAGAATTTGACCCAGGAAAGTTGACTTGGTAGAAATAATGATCCCTAATTAAAACTTACAGCAGCAGAACCTATAGTCGGTTAATTATGCTGCGGACAAAAATCAAATCATTTAAATATAAAATAATTGATCCTGACAAAAATAATTTCAGAGAATTATAAATAAAAGTGGACAAACTAGACTTGGTTTACTGTCCTATATTTTTAAAAATGGATCAAAAATTAAAACGTCTTATTTAAGTTTGCTTTCTCAACAAATAATTTTAAATGTTGACATAATTATGACTTCAGTGTTTCATTTAGCATAGAATCAAAACATTTCGTGTGGTCAAAGTTACCTGAAGTAAAATGGCTGAGTCAAATGGAGGAATGAAAATGGCAAGGCTAAATTCTCCTCTGCTCATTTTAAATGTACCAGGACAATACCTATTTAAGTCACTCCTGTGATTAAGTTTTTAAGTGAGTGTTTAAGTTGGGTTATGCTGGAGTACCAGATAATCCCCTAAGTTTCAGTGGCTCAACACTGTATTTTTACCACACAACAGTGCTGAGTGGGTGTTCAGGTAGGGGAGGTGGCACTCCGCCATGGGGTCACTCAGGAGCCATGTGACTTCACCACTCCTGAGGACCTCAGCACCATCTGTATACAGCACACAGGGAAGGAGCATGGAGAGAGGCAGTGGGAGGTTTCCAGGGGCTGGGTGTGGAAGCGTCACACATTCCTTCCACTCCTCTTTCACTGGGAACAGCTTGGTCCAGGGGTCACACTGAACACAAGGGAGGCTGGGAAATGTAGTCCAGCCTGGGCCCAAAGAAGGGAGAGTGGATTTGAAGGGGAAACTATGGAGTTCTCTGTAACAATGAATAACTCACTTGGAGTTATGATGTTTCTTAAATATTTGTGGAGTATCCACTCTGTGCCGAGCACTGTGCGGAGAGCTGGAAGAGGGCAGAGAGCTGGCTTAGCATGGTCCTGGCTGGGCAGAAGCTCCTGTGGTCTAAGAAAAGGAAATAATCCGTGGTATGAGGTACCTGCCAAGCTAGGAAAGAAAACGGATAAAGTGAACGTGCTTTGGAAATTTAGTGAATCATTCTAGATTGAGCAGCTGCCTGGGGATGACAGTGTTTGGGATCCACTTTCAGAGCTAAACATGACCGGGTTGGTGGAGCGAGAGGCAGCGGGAGCCATGGAAGCAATGACATTGCGGCGACAGGAGGACAGGACGGTGGGCGAGTACGCCGTGTGCACAGGAGACAGTGCAGGAAGCCGTGCCTTCTCCCACTGGGCTGCCCCCACATCAATGGTGGCAGCAACGGGAGACAGGGCTGCAATTGTCCCCAAGGTCACCCCTCACTCAAAGTTAGTCATTCTTTCACTCTGGTTCCAGGAGTGTTTGAAGAGTTCCTCAAGCCCTTGTGGGGCCCAGTCTTGTTCACTGTAGGGTCAGGAACAGAGTGTGAGGTGACTTCTGTCTCCCAAGAACTCACAATCCCATTCATGCTGGAATAGCCAGTGTGTGGGGTCATTTCCAGTAAAGTTTTGAATGCCTGGAAGAGACTGGCCTCAACATCAAAGAGAGAGCCATGTGTTATTCCTATGCTGGACTCAGGTGAGACCTTGAAGCCTTTGCTCTGTGTCCCTAGTTCATTGTCATTGAGTTCTACGTGTTTGTGTTGGTGCGAGATGAGCTGGTCGTGTTTGAAGACAAGCTGGAGAGCTACATCGCCTCCGTGAACCAGACGGGGACCCTGACCCCGGTGATCCTGCAGGTGAAAGAGCTGATCAGCGTCACTGAAGGTAACCCCATCTACACCTCTGTTCCTGACACCTGTGTGGGAAACTGGGCACAGGGCTTGCATAACGATCAAATCAGGGTAATTACCAAATCCATCGCCTCAAACGTTTACCATTTCTTTGTGGTGAGAACATTCAAAATACTCTCTTCTGGCCAGTGTGGTGGCTCACACCTGTAATCCTAGTACTTTGAGAGGCTGAGGCAGGAGGATCACTTGAGGCCAGGAATTCCTGAGACCACCCTGAGCAACACAGTGAGACCCCATCTCGACAAAAAATAATAAAACTATCTGGGTGCAGTGGTGCACACCTGTAGTCCCAGCTACTCAGCAGGCTGAGGCAGGAGGATAGCTTGAGCCCAGGAGTTTGAGGTTGCTGTGAGCTATGATTGCACCATTGCACTCCAGCCTGGGCAATAGGGTGAGACCCTGTCTCAAAAAGCAAACAAAACAAACAAATGATCTACTCTTCTAGCGATTTTGAAATATATAATATATTGTCATTAACTATAGTCACCCTACTGTGCAATAGAACACCAGATACTGAGTGTTTTTAATCATAAAGAGATGGATTTTTATCAAATGCTTTTTCTCTACCTATGGAAAATCAACTTCCACAGAAGCTTTTAAACCAACAAATCGTCTTCCTTTCCTGCTCCTACATCCCTCTCTCACAAACACACAGAACCTCTCTAAAAGCAAATTAGATTCTCAATATCAGAAACTTGTGGAAAGGTGGATGAGTGAATAGCCAGGACATCTTGATCCCAGCGGTCCTTGTACCCTGTTGAAGTGCAACCAACACCGCCCCAAGTGGCAGTTAGAGGTAAAATATAAATGATGTTTTCAATGGGCACAGGCTACGAATGATGTGCATACTTCGAATTTTCTCTTCCCTTCATTCACTATAGAGTGAAAATATTAGCACCAAAGAGAGGATTGTTCAGAAAATAAATTATATCAAGGGCGTGTGTGGCTACAATGAAACAGAAAAATGAGCAGAAGTTTACTTACACAAGAAACATGGTAAAGGAAGTGTAATAGATTTTGCCCAGACCTTTGTGATATGGGATTCTGCATTTCAAAAATTGTTTCATGTTTATTTTTCAATGTCTCTCATGTCACTTTTTTGTGTTTCAGGAGTCTGGGTGGTGACTATTTTGCCTGCCTCTCTCACGTGTGTGACCTACTTATTCCACATTTTGGCCTGTTACAGGTAAGAGCACTCTGGGAGTCATTTGTGTGTCCTTTGCCAGGAGTGTGTGACAGGCTTTTCTCAGCATTCCTGAGCCCTGGCTGCAGTGCCCAGGATGGGCCCAGGAAGTGAATATAATGTCCAGGGATAAGCACATCTTTTGGTAGGAAGGGGGGAAAAGGCTATTGGTTTGAACTTCTACAATGAGCTAACATCATGCTTAGAATCTTCATTTGGATTTCACCATGGCCCTGAGGGATAAGTGCTTTCATCTCCATCTTTATATCTGGGAAAGCTGAGACTCAACAATATTAAATAACTTGCTGAGCAATTAGCAGATAATCAAGTCTTTCTGACCCCAGAGACCTTGTTATTTCTTGCGCACTCAGACACCTCTATTGGATGGTAGATCTGCTCTGCTCTCCAGGGCTAATCACGCTGGGCTCCCAGCAGGCGAACCTGGTGCATCAAAGGGACCAGGAGCATCAGCCTCAAGGACAGCAGTGCAGGAGGTGGGGATGGCCTTAAATATGTAGTGAGCATTTGCTTGCAGACATCAATTGCATGTTAAGTATCCACTGCTCCCTTCTCTCTCCTTCTCCAACACACACACACACACACACACACACACACACACACACACACACACACAGACTCTCTCTCTTTCTCTCTCTCTCTCTCTCTCTCTCTCTCTCACAGGAAGCCCAGGGCTAATCTGCAACTCTCTGGAGCATCCTGCCTTTATAGCCTCCCCATCTGCCTGACCAAAGGGCGGCGGGTCTCTTACAAATGGCACCCACTGCACCGCTCTGCCATGAAGGGCCCCAGCTCTCCACCAGCCCCGTCTCACTCCCTCTCTCCACTTTCTTCTCCCTGGACCCCGTGGTAGTCTGTACACGGCTACTCCTTCTGCCCTGCCTGATGTGGGCACATGTCTGCGCCTTCCCTCATTAGTCTGCACGTGGCTGGGAAATACTCACTGAGACATTTGAGCCCAACCAGGGGCAACCGCAGCACAGAGGGGCCTGCCTGGACATGGGGCAGCTGAGGGCACCACCAGGAGAAGGCACCTGGGGAGAGGTGGCCTGGTTCCTGGCCAGGCTGCCCCTGCTCCCACCTGTCACCCAGGAGTGGTGATCCCTGCCCTGCCTCCTTATCAGGACAGTGGGGCAGACGAAACTCCGGACGAGAAAGCCCCTTACGAACTGCAGAGCACTGGCACTGTGCCCACATTTTAGTTTCTCTTGGCATTATTCTAATCTATATATAGGCACTTTTAAGAAAATACTACAAAGAATATTTAGTGTAAGGTAAGTCTTCCTGCCACTTGGATCCCTAATTTTTTGCCCGACGCTAACCACTGTTAATTGTTTTCTGTGTATGCTTCCAGAAGTTTTCTATGCACAATGCAAATATGTGTGCATTGTGTGTGTGTGTGTGTTGTGTTGTGTATATTGGTCGAACCACACTCAACTCCAATGCTGCCAAACGAAAACGTAATGAAAGTCGTATATGCAATTTTGAAATTTCTAGCAGCTTTTTTTAAAAAGTAAAAAGACAGGTTATATTAATCTTAATAACATATTTTATTTAACCCAATATATCCCACATATTATGATTTCAACATGTAATAGATATAAAAATCATGCATATTTGCATTCTTTATTTCATCCTAAGTCTTTCTAATTTAGTAGTCATAAAAAGTACAAAGCGACCTGAAAAGATGCCGAGATAGAATGTCAAGTAGAGCAAGCAGGACACGAGTGTGAATGCGAACTGAGAACATAACGCGGTCGAACTTGCCTTTACGTGCAGGGCCAAGGTGGGCCCGGGACATTGGAACAGGAAGCTGTGACTGGCTGGGTGGTGGGAGCGTGAGGGGTGTTGCCCCTTTCTGGTTTCCCTTTCCGTTGTTCCAAAGTTAGGCTATCAACAAAATGGGTTTTCTGTTTTCACTTGGTGGTTGTTTCACTTCCTACATGTCATGGGTAATACATACTCATCACAGAAAAAATAAGAAAATACAGGAAGCAAAACAAAGAAAATAAGGCCACACATAATGTCATCTATCAAATTCAGTCACCATTGTGACTTGGTAAATATATATTATTTTTACAAAATATGCTAAACTTTAAGAGTTTTAAGGCAGCTCTGAAGCAGCCCGGGAGCTGCGGCCCACACGGGGCGGCCAGGCCGGCCCTCGGCACCCGCAGGCCTGTCTGTGACAGCCACCGAGCTCTGACTGCACTCAAAGAGCCGCCGTTATGGACACTGCTTAATTTCCCGCTTCTCCTCCAGAAAGCACATGAAGAAGCTGTGGGCAGGAGATAAGCACTTTCTCCCTTTGAAGTTCCGTAATCCCGTCTCGTCGGAGAGTGTGGTAAGTCGGCACAGGCCTCTCTCTGCTGAGACCACGGACGCCACGCGCACAACCTGCCCTGCCGCACCAGGCTCGGGGGCCGCCCTGGGGGAGGAAGGGCCCCGCAGTGGGCGTCCAGAGTCCTCAAAGCTAGTCCGGCGCTGCTGCTGGGTGGCTGGGAACACGTCACTGTCCATATTGGGCCCTCGGTCTCCTCATCTATAAATGAGGACGATCACGACACCCGCCTCACTGGGTCGGTGGGTGCACCCCACGTGAGACACGGATCCTGGACACACATGGCAGAGGTAATGAAGGCTTCTGGGACCCCTTTTTCCTTTTAAATCGTAGGTGGCCATTGCAAGGTACTCTGGCTGGCAGATAGCCTACATTCTGTGGGGTAAGTGCTGTCACGTGGCCCATTCAATTCAGCACACGTTCCGTGGTCACCCACAGAGTCCTGGCTATGGGTGGGGAGGAGAGGGTTGCGTGGGAAGCAGCCCTGGCGTCTGCGCTTGAGAGCCCTTTAGGATGGAGGGAGAAACAAACACTCTCTAGGTCACCCTTACCACCTATCCTGATAAGGTCGATGGTGACCTAGAGGAGAAAGTGACTATCCCTGCCCAAGGCAGGTCTCAGATGTGTTCTCAGGGAGCTGACATTTGCACTGCACCTGGCAGGGTGGAGTAGGGAGTAAGCGGGAAGAAAGGGGAGGCCATGCCAGGAAGAAGGAACAGCGTAGGCAAGGATGCCAGGGCCTCTGGCGGGAGGACGGTAGAGGGTGGAATGCAGAGGGGCGTCTGGGGGTGACCACCAGCTCCCTCCGCCCCCAGGCTACCTCATCATCCACGTGGTGCAGAGCTTGTGCGGCATGGTGATCATGTATGGGCTGGTGCTTCCCATCATCCACAGCCAGGCCCTGGAGATGCTCCAAGGGCTGGGCATCGGGATGTAAGTGCTGGGTGGGCATCCTGTCACTCCGTGGCTGGGTGCTGGGGTGCCCTCCCGGCTGCTCCCTGGGCCCGTGATCTTAGCTCTGACCCAGGGACGGGCCATGATAGCAACTGGCAGGGATGGGAACCTTACAGTTCACAGAAGGCTGCCTTTCCTCTATTCCATGCAGCTCTCACAACCATGTATGTGCGGGATACACATATGTCCATTTTCCACCTGGAAAGAGGTTTAGGGAAGTAAAGTGAGAGGCAAGACAGTATGATGGGAAGAGGCAGGGAACCCTGGCTAACCTTTGGCGTCTTCTGTGTGGCTTGGGGAAAGTTATTTCCCTGCTCTGGACATCTGTTTACACATCTGGAAGGAAA
This sequence comes from Avahi laniger, assembly GCA_963575035.1. Taxonomy (NCBI): domain Eukaryota; kingdom Metazoa; phylum Chordata; class Mammalia; order Primates; family Indriidae; genus Avahi; species Avahi laniger. Next base: position 47,659 of record CAUYSK010068268.1, on the reverse strand, counting down.
AGTGAATGCTACTCTCATTGAGCATTTACTATGTGTCTTTTCTCATAACAGTCTATGAATTTGGTGCTTATGTTGCCATCCATTTTGCAGACCAGGAAACAGAGACACTAAGAGTTTTGTCCAAGAAGTGGGACAACTCAGGATTTGGAGCTGGGCAAACTGAAACCAAAGCCTCCTTTTAACCACTACACCACACTGCCACACGGGGTGTCAACACAGCATGTGGCGCTCTCTGGGGACCTCCCTGCTCTAACCTCCTTGGTTCCATACTTGCCTAGAGCCACCAGCGATTCTGGGGCACAGCCAGTTCCTTCCACTCTCTCGTGGCCTTCTCAGGCACTTCTGAAAAACCCATTCCTTTCTTTGCTTCTCAACCTGTTAAGCCACTCGCCCAGCTCCCACCCCTGGTGAAAGCCAACAGCAGTGAACTCCTGGAGTAATGGGCTGGGATCTGGAGCCAGAAGACCTGTGCCTGTGGTCTTGGGAAAGTCATCTCCTCTTTGTGAGCCCCAGTTTCCTTACCTGCACAGTGGGTGTGGGAATGCTTTGTACCACAGGAGCTCATGCTACTGTTGTTCTGCTGAGTGGTCAGCGTCTCTTTCCTCTCTCTCACCTGGCATCAGAGAAGGGCCTGGCAGAGTGTGGAAAGCCCACCTCACAACAGCCCCACCCTGTGTTTCAGCCTCACCATATCCATTGTTGTGGGTCTCATGGTCCTGCAGGTGAGGATCGCTGCCGGCTTCTTCCTGCAGCCCAAGCTGGGCGCAGCTGACAAGCAGAAGCCCTTGGCTCTCAACAACAGGTGAGGGTGAAGCCAAGAGAAACCTGAACAATGCGGGTAGAGAGGTGGGAAGGCGGAGGAGAGGCGGGGTGATTAATCCCCTGCAGTTGGGATACTCGAGCTGAGGTCAGGAGGGTGGCAAGATTTCTGCCTGCAGGAAGGAGGAGAGGGCATGGCCGGCAGCCAGCACAGCAAGGACGAAGGCAGGAAAGCACAAAAGGGCAGAACGAGTCAGGAAAAAAGTGGGAATCTCAAATGGCTGCCATGCAGTGGCCTTAGACAGTGAGGGACACAGGGAGGACAGGGAGGGGACACAAAGTCACAAGACCAGAAAGCCCCCTCTCAGAGGGGTCCTGAAACTCAGGATGCAAAGTCTGGACTTTGTCCCAGAGGCCACAGGAAACCACATGATCAGGTGGTCCCTTGGGAAGTTTCTTCTGGGAGACTTTGGAACAGCTCCGGCTGCAGGCAGGTCCTTGTTGCAACAGACAGTGGGGAAGCCCACCCTCTGCTATAGCCGCTGAACCACCAGTAGCCCCGGGAGATTTCTGATCCTACAGGAAGCTTCAAACCCCGCACATTGCATGAAACAGTTACAGTCCCCATAGACCTTTGTCCCCCACTGTGTTTAGCCCCTGCACACCGGGCCCAAGCTGGACCTCACACTAGCGCTGTGACTGGGAGCAGTCAGTCCCCCGTTAGGGCATGCAGTGGAAAAGCTATACACCGGGAGTTTTAGGATTTGACCCTGGGTCTGGGGGACCGCCCTACTGAAGGGGGCTGCCTCAGCTGGCTTCTGTCTGCAGGAAAGCGTTCCACAACTTCAACTACTTCCTGTTCTTCTACAATGTGCTGCTGGGCCTGGGTGCCTGCCTCTCCAGGCTGCTCATCAGCTGTGTCCTGGGCACGTGGCTCATCGCTCGCATCGACAGGACCATCATGCAGAGTGGCTACGAGGGGGCAGACATGGGTGAGCGGCCAGTCCTGCCTAGCCACATCCTCTGGGGCTGATATTGCACTCTTGCGGCAGCTGCCCGGCCTGGAGCTCACACCCTTCCCTCAGGCTCAGAGCTTATCTTCCGATGGAGGCTGCTCAGAAGGGAGTTCAAGGCTATTAATTTCCTGCCCACTTGGCAGACCTCACAGGAGGGGCAGTCAGAGGTAGTTGAAGTCTATATAAACAATTAGATTAACTTATGAGTGCACTGGTCTGAAAATCTTGAGAACAACACATCTCAGAATTATCGGCATTGTTAGTTGGAAACTTAGTTAAGAAAACGTTCTGTTTAGTTGAAATACTCCAAAATCAGAGCCATTTCTGAGGAAGTGAAAGTAATTTTCTATTTATTTCTAGCTCATGATCATTCATTCACTCACCGTTCCATAAATGTACCAATGCCTCCTTAGTATTAGCCGTGGCTGCTCCTAGCTCTTTTGAGCTTTGAGTTCCCTATAACGTGGACAGATTAGAATACGATCCCTAAGAATCTTTCCAGATCTTTAGACCTCATTTTCCAGATGCTCAGCAAGGACTCAGGCACCACTGGGAGCAAACTGGCTCTGCAGTTATAAAAAGTACAAACTGGGTCGTGTCGGGGAGCACTGCCGGGCCTGACGCGCCTCTGGGTTTCAGGGTTCAGCGCGTGGATCGGCATGCTCTATGTGGACCATTATCACACCAACCCCGTGCTCGTCAGCTTTTGTCACATCCTGATCACAGGCCACAGGGAGAGGCAGCTGCAGCAGGCCATCAAATACTGCTACATAGATCAGTCAGCAGGTAAAGGCTCCTGTTGGAACCTCCGCTGGGTTCAGATGGCAGAAAATAGAACCCTCGGGCTCCCTGGGATCCCTGAGCTGCCCCAGGTTCCACCTTCCTGCCCCCTTTCTCCATACTCCATGCCCTGGGTGCCCTTCAACCAGGGAGTTCAGGAGGCTTAGCTTAGTTCCCAGTCAGCCTGGCTATGGGACTCACTCAGCCCTTGTGTCCTTGTCCTGCTGCCTGGCCTCCTCCCTGGAAATGAACTCTAGTTCTGCTAGTGGAGTCCTCTGTTTCCCATTTGTTTGAGACTCCAAAGCGTATCCCAGGCTGTGCCAGATGCCCCAGGCTGATTTGATTATTCCACCCTGCCACAAGCTCTCTGAGCTCTCCTGCCTTTCATGGTGCAGACTGTGTTCATTGCTGTTCCCAACATCACGGATACCCAGGTCTGAGGGGAAACTGACATCCCTCCAACCTCCCTCCTGCTCCCAGGAGTCCAGGTCCTTCTGCCACACCTCGCACATTCCAGGCAGCTCTTCCAAAAGCCTTTGAGGCAAGTTGCCCCCTCCCCCCGTGGCCCTCCAATCTGTCTTCTCTGATTCTCTCCTAGGTCCACGCGTCTCAGCTAGGTCCAGGACGAGGTGGCTCCTGCTGCAGACCCTGATCAACAACCCCAGACTTGTCATGCTCAGAAAACCGAAATCGGGGCACAGCTCCCGGGAGTCTACCCAGATGCTGCCGATGTGCTCGGACTGCTGACGCTGGCCCCCAACATCTGATCCAAGACCAGGCCAGGATGTCTGCACCCCAGAGAGGACTCAGTCTAACCAGCAGCTGTCCCCTGCAGTGAGATGCGATGGTGCCGGCACTGTCCCCGCAGATGGCAGTCAGCATTGTCCACTCATGGGATGGCCACCTGGGCTGAGGGATGAAGTCTCAGAATTATTTCATTCCCTTGGCAAAACAGATCAAAAACTAAAGAAATGTCTACTGAACAAACTTTGCCCATTAATGATGTCTACTATCCATTGTGGGTAGGCAGCCTTGGGGGTCACTTGTTAAGAAGCACTTAGTTTACGTACAAAGCAGAACTTTGTGCCACTGAGGAAGGTGGTAAAATGTCTGTATCAGAAGAGTCTAACCATCAGATCCTATTTTCTCTGGAACAGAGTATGGCCTTCGATCCAACAGGGTCCTCATTGCTTTCTTCTTTCTGGGCTTTATGGTGGGGGAGAGGAGGAACTCCATGATCCCAGCCCCCAGGCTGGCAGGACAAGTGGGCACACACTGAGCTCTCTCCCAGGCCACTGTGACTGGGAATGGACAGAGCTGACCTGGGCCTTGGTCACAAAGGAGATGCACAGATGCTCCCTCACGAGGGTTGGGTCACTGGGAAAGCCACTTGTCTGAGGACGCAGACAGGGTAGGCAGGCATTCCAGGCGGGGAACAACAAGAGCTGTGTGAGTGTGCAGCCCCAAGCATGTTTGAGGAGGGAGAGCCAGGTGGCATGTGGAGGTTCAGGGTGCTGGGGAGGTCCAAATGCCAGGGTGGGATGCTTGGATATTTGTCCTTGTGCAGAGCCCAGTACTTACCCAAATTCTTCATGCTGAAGCATAGGACATGGTCCAAGACCTGCACAAAATCTGTCCACTCCAAGTTCCTGATGAAGCCTATACAAGTACTATGAGGACCCCACTAACAGGGCAGAGGGGAATCTCTAGCCACCTCATGAGTCCCGAAGCAATTGTGATTGGGTTGTTAACTGAACACGTAGTATAAACCCAGTCCTATTGCCAGTCCTATTGCAAACTTTGTTTGCACAGTTGTCTCTTTTAGTCTAATCTCCACAACTGAGCTTTGCCATTCTGCTTTTAGAAACTGAGAAAACTAGGACTCAGGGTGTTGGTGTCCCCACACCACCACTTTGCAGCTGTGTGACATTGGCCAAATTACTTTGCCTTTCTTCATTCACTTTCCTTATCTATAAAAAGAGGGTAAACCCCCCTAAGACCCACCATTGTTCTGAGAAAAAAAATTAGTTCATATTAATACATATGAACATCTTAAGCTAGTATCTGACATATCCTACACTCTTAATAAATATCAGTTACTGTTATTTGTCATATAACTTTTTGTGAATGATCTGATTAATATCTGCTCACCCCCTCAATAAGATATCAGGCCTTCTCAAGCTTTGCTCACCATCACCAGGCACACCTGTAATAGAACAGAATGTTGGAATGAATGAAGAATGAGGCGAAGATGAATACATCTTTTGAGAATGAATTCACTTACCAAAATCAATCATCATGGATTGAATGAATAGTGGGTGAATACTCACAGAAAGCCCATATTGAAATGGAGAGGCTGATATGTAAACAACTCTTTGTGATCCAACCCACCACATGTAACACTGGCCTGTACAAAGTTCTATGGGGACTTGGAAAAGGAAACTACTAATTCTGCCTGTGTAAAGCTAATGAAGACTTCTCAGAAGAAGGAGCACGTGAGCTGGAATCTGCAGATGTGACGTGGGGCATTTCTCACATGTGTTGGGGGAAGGGCAAGGCATGCCAGCTCTGAAGTTCTGGGTTCTGAGTTCTGAGTTTGGAGATCATGCTAGATGGAGATACTAGGGGCCACTAGGCCTCTTGTTTCCAGGAATCTAGAGGAGGTAGACATAGAATACATTAAGAGAAGCATCATATTTCAAAGAACCTGCTGACAATCTTAGGTAGTAGAGCTCTAGGATTACCTGTTATACTGCCTTTCACTCCCATGCCACCCTCATGCAGGCTCAGACAAGACACTAAATGTGTCTGAAGACATGGAACCCTCCCTTATCCTCTGGATTCTACCTACCTCCTTTGGTGTGGGCCAGTCTCTGCCTCTTTGTGGTCCTCAGCTTCCCAACTGTACAATAAGGTGTTGGATGTGGTCCTGCATAAGCACATGCTCAGCAAGGACATGGTGTCAGGCTCCATCAACACTGGATGGGTGTCCGCTACGGGTTGGGCTTGGGCGCACACAGGTGCACAAGCCTCCTGACATGGTCAGTGGGGGTGGACCTGGAGCATAGGGCAGCCAGGTCTTGGGTCAAAGGCCAGGCGTGTACAAAGGAGCATGAGCAAGCCGAGGACAGCAGGTACACGTGAGACCCGTCTCACCATGTGAACTCATACATGCGCAATGCACCAAAGACTCTGCTCTTGAGGTTTGCCCTATGCAGTCCCCACCAACTAGCCTCTGCTTGCTCTTGGTGCTCCATGTCTTCTGGGACCCCATGGTCACCCCCTGTGCATTCAGGCCACGGGGCACTGGACGTGAGGGGCTTAGGGAGGAGGGAACCACTTGTCTGTTTCTCCACAGTTTTAGGGTGTGTTGTCAAACCTTTGAATTCAACAATTTTGTCCTACTGTGACTGAGCCTGAGCATGTTTTCATGCATTTAAAGTTATTGCTGTTTCTTTTTCTGTGAACCAAAGGTTAATGTCTTTTGCCAATTTTTCTACTCTGTGGCTGTTTTTCTTATCAATTTCCAGGAGATTGTTTTATATTGGGGATGTGAGCTTGGTGATATGAGTTGCAAATATTTATTCCCAGTTTATCATTTCTTCTTTTTATCTGATGGTGTTTTGGTTTGGTTTTGTTTGTTTTTTCTGGGTTTTTTTGTGTGTTTTGTTTTTTGCGATATATTACTAAGATGTTTCTTCTCCTCAAATTGGTCAACAAATTCATACAATCACTATAAGTATGTTATCAGTTATCTTGTGGAAACTGACTGGTCAATTTCCAAATTGACATAGAAATACAAAGAGCAAGACGGGTCAAGACAATCTTGAAGAAGAACAGAGTTGGAGGACTCACACTACCAGATATTAAGACAGCTTAAAGCTGCCGTAATCAAGGCTGTGTGTACTACTAGCACAAGGACAGACACTAGGAGAAACAGAAAGAACAATGGGTCCAACTTGTACCCATGCATTCAGATATTTTATATATGACAAGAGAGGCCCAGCAGAGCAGTGGGGAGAAGATAGTCTTCTCTGTAAATGGCCTAAGTCAACTGATTCTCCCCATGAGAAAGAAGTGAATCTTGACTCCTACCTCACATTGTAAAAAACATATAAATCTAAATGTGAAAGTTTAAAACAATATTTACAGTAAATAACATCAGAGAATAGTTTCATTACATTAGGCAGGCAAAGATTTCTTAGCTAAAACACAAAGTACATCACTCCTAAAGACAAAAATTGGTAAATTGGGTCTTACTAAAATTAAGAACTTCACATCAAAACGCACGTTTAATGGAGTAAAAAGGCAAGAACAGAATAGGAATAAATATTTGCCAGATATTTATGTGGAAAACCTCATATTTAGGATATGTAACTAACTCCCATAAATTAATGAGAAAAAAGACAGACAATCCACCAGAAACACCGGGCAAACTATTTGACTAGACATTTCACAAAAAGACAGCCATGTGGCCAGCAAGTATATGCAAAGGTGCTCGACACTTTTACTAATGAGGAAAATGCAAATTAAAACTACAATGTGATACCATCAGGTAAAGGCTAAAATAAAAACAAGAGACCATAGCACATGTTGGTGAGGATGTAGAGCAACTGGAATTCTCATGCCCTGCTGTGTGTGTGAACTGATACAACCACTTTCAAAAATGGAGTACCTCTTAAAGATGGACGTGTACATTCTCTACAACCCAACAATACCACTCTTACGTATACACACAATAGAAATGCCTGCATATGTTCACCACACAAAAGAATGGTCAGAGTAGCATTATGGTAGTCTCTAAACTGAAAAAATCCAAATGTGCATCAATAATAGGAAGCATAAATAAAATGAGTTTTTTGAAAAAATAATGGAATACTGTACAAAAATAAACTACAGTCACATTCAAAAATATGGATGAAACTTACAAACATAATGAAATAAGCCCAATATAGAAGAATCCATTCTGTATGATTCCATTTAGATAACATTCTTTTTTTTTTTTTTTTTTTTTTTTTGAGACAGAGTCTCACTCTGCTGCCGGGACTAGAGTGCCGTGGCATCATCCTAGCTCACAGCAACCTCAAACTCCTGAGCTCAAACGATCCTCCTGCCTCAGCCTCCCAAGTATCTGGGACTACAGGCATGCGCCACCATACCTGGCTAATTTTTTATATATATTTTTAGTTGTCCAGCTAATTTCTTTCTATTTTTTCAGCAGAGACAGGGGTCTCAATCTCACTCAGTCTGGTCTCAAATTCCTGAGCCCAAACAATCCTCCCGCCCTGGCCTCCCACAGTGCTAGGATTACAGGCGTGAGCCACCGCCCAGCCTAGATAAAATTCTTAAAGAAACAAAACTAATTCAGATGTTATAATATTTATTATTCTTGGGGAAGAGAATTATTCTTTCAGAACATTTCATGTGCTGCTCTGGATGCTCCTGACAGCCCTGTGGTATTCCCTCGAACAGAGAAGAAACTGGCATTGAAAGAAGCTGCTGATCAGGAGTTTCACTACTCCACGTGGGGTGCTCCCATCGCTAAGGGCAAGTCCCCTTCCCAGGGAAGGCAGGAGTGGGCGGGGCGACTGCGGCCCCGCCCCTTCGCGTTGCCTTGGAGACCATGCGAGTCCTGCTGCAGTTGGGACTGGACCGGTCCTGGCTAACTTGAGAGGTGCTTTCTGCATGTGGGGCGCTGCCAGGCCTGGCGCAGGGCCTCCCTCCAATCCGCTGGGCTCAAGGGGACGTCCAGGGGCTGGCAAGGCTGCTTGAGGGGCCCGGGAGGGGGACAGAAGGAGCGTGGCCACTTCACCCTCCCTGCTTCCCCTGGAGGGTGGGAGTGGGGTCCTGGACCCGAGTTCAGCTGGGTTCCAGTCCCAGCTGACACCTTGGGCACCTTGACTTTTCCCAGAAGAGCTTGGCAGAGTGAAGCACGAACAGTAATCCTGCATTATTCGTGTCCGCGAAGTCCCTCTCGGCTTTGCTCCCTCCGCAGCGGGGAGAGCCCGGTTCCTCGGCGAGTGTGGGGCTCCTCCAAGGTTAGTTTCATCGTTGTTCCGCGCTCCCTCCCTTCTGCGTTTTGTTTAAAAGTAAAACCCTCAGCCTGCGTGGGGACCTCCCCCACCCTCACCCCTCTAGCCCCCGCCCCCAGTGGAGGGTCCCGCCTCTGGGGTTCTGCCTGGGTCGGCGGGGTGCCGCCTTCTGGGCCAACTGTTGTTCCGCCAGGACCTGAGCTTGGGACGGGCGTCGGTTTCTCAACCCGTGGGACTGGTTTGAGATCCGGTCCGAATTGGGACCAAACCCCTGACGCGTTTCCCGGACGACGGCTTCCCAGCAGGGGCATCCAGCCCGCGGCCAGGATGTCGTCCGTGGGGAAGGTGACCCGGGTTCAGAATGGGAAAGTCTACCAGCAGATCTTCGAGGCTGAGGTAGGGCCGGCCCTCTGTCCCCTTTTCTCTGTCCGTGCTTCTCTCTGCTCCCCCTCCCTCTCCCCCAAAACTCCCCCCAAACTTTCCTCCCTCTGAGGGTTTCCCGGCCTGGGAATCTAATGAAATATGGACTTTGAAATTACTTTGATTTTAAAAATAATTCTTATTGGTTCTTAAAATGTATGAATATAAAATTAGAATGTCTATTCTTGAAAATCAGAAAATTTAAATTAAAAGTTTAAATTTAAATTACTCAGAAATAGCCTGGATGAACCACTGAGCACCCTGTGTCTTTTTCCCATGCATAAAAGCGTTTCTAATTTTTCTATTTAAAAAATTGTTTCCATTCTGTACTAATGTTCTGAAACCTATTTTTTCTCCTTAACTGTGTCTCACAGACCCTATCCCATGCCCGTGGGCATCCATATACTTCACGCCTGCTTGTTGATCTGTGACTCCTGTAACTGCATTAAAGTGAAGCCCTCTTTATTTTAATCATTGAAATTGCCTTGTCCTCTCTAAAGCACTGTACAGACAAAATGAAATCTTAAACACACAGACCACAACCCTTCCTTTGAAGTTCTGTGCTGTTTATTTAAAAGAGATTTTCATTCCTAATTTGAGCCCTAAATAATGCCCTCTGTAGAACCTTTGGAAATTATAAAAGTATAAAAAAGCCAAAGAAACAATTAAATTACTCACACAATCCTGCTCCCTCTAAGCAACAGGCCATTCTTAATGCTTGGCACACTTCCTCCCGGTCATTTTTCTATACATTTTACATTTTGAGATCATACTGTATAATTTTGGTTATAATTTTTCATTTGTGTTTTAAATTGATACATTTAACTATACTTCATCTCATAGGCATTTCTTCATGTCATAAAAAATTTAATTCTTTGTAGGTATCATCTTTAACAAATGTCTGACATTCCATCTAAGGGACATACCATGTTGACTCAACCGATCCCCTACCTTTGGACCATTCCTTTTTTCCAAATCTTTTTGATTATAAAAAAGGCTGAAGCTGGGTGCAGTGGCACATGCCTGTGGTCTCAGCTACTCAGGAGACTGAGGTGGGAGGATTCCTTGTGCTCAGAAGTTCAAGACCAGTCTTGGCCATAGAGCAAGACCTCATCTCAGATAAATAAATAAATAAGTAAAAATATATAATTTTTGAAAGGCTAATGTGCATCTTGGTTTTCATTTAAATTTCTTAAAAAATGCCTTCCTTGAAGGGGCTAAATGACTTGGAGGAGGAGACCCCTCCTGCAGGGGGTGTGCCCTGGGGTTGAAGGCCTCCCCGCAAAGTGCCTTACTAGTGGCAGGTTCCCAGGTATCTTTCTAAGACAGACACAATAAGCCTTAGGGTACTGGGGACCCAGCAGCTCTGACTGCCTCCTCATTCGTGGTCGTGGTCTTCCCTGGATTCAGGTGCAGCTGATCCACTCCCTGGCCGTCAGCAGGAAGCAGGCCGCAGAGCATTATGTGCCCCCGAAGAGTGGCAGGGCACCCCTGATGAAGAAGGTGGAAATTCCTGAAGGAGAGATGATGTCTCCTCGGCAGCAGAAGTGGGCGCACAGCCTCCCCAATGACTGGGTCACAGAAAACCCTGTTCTCTGCAGGTAGGTCCTGCTGTCCAGGCCCCACCCCCACACACTGGGGGTGCCTTAGGGTCTTCAAAAACTCAAAAAGACCTTCCACAGGATGAGCACCAGGTAGGAATGAGATCTCCCCTAAAACAAGGAGGTAATAGCACCTGCTTTGCAGGGTGGTTTTCTTCTCTCTCCCCACTCCCCCTCTAATAATTATTGCTTGTGTGCTGAGGGCCAGGCACTGGCTGTGGGGATCTCACCCTCATGGACCTTGAGGTCTCAAATGGAAATGAACAAACATGTCCCCCCAGTGGTGGGAAGGCTCTGACTAGAGGACAGGGTCTATGGGACAGGAGTCAGAGTAGCTCTGAGGAGGGGCCTCAGCTGGGACCAGAGGGTGAGGGAGGGGAAGGATGGGGCAGGGCTCTGAGAAGGACAATCTTGGCCCATTCCTGGAGGCTGAAGGCCAGTGGGCTGGAGAGAGGGTAAGAGGTGGGGCTGGGAGAGGCCTCACAGGCCACAGTCAGTGTTTTGGACTTTACTGCTATGAGCAGCTGATTTGCATTTTTGAGGTCCTTCAGGCAGCTCTGTGCAGAATGTGGGGGACTGCATGAAGAGTCAGAGAGGAGGAGGAGGAGGTCACTGCAGTTGTCCTGGTAACCTTGGTGGTAGCTGCGAGAGAGAAATTAGGGGTGGACTTCAGGTGTCTTCTGCAGCCAGAACCCACAGGACCTAGTGATGGATTGGAGGGGAAGAAAGGGCTCCCCAGGGCCCTAGGTCTCCAACCAGGGTACTGGATGGACAGCAGGGGTGCCGTTCCCTGAGATGGGAGCAGGTGGGGTGGGATAGGGAGATCAGGAGTTCCTTGCAAACTTCCAAGTTCAGAAGTTAAACTTGAGATTCCTAAGCATGCCATTTCATTCTGCTGAGCTCAGACCCTCAACTAGGGAAAAAAGGAAAGAAAAGGATTTTCCCCCCAGGATTCTTGGGAGCATAAAACAGAAACTGGGCTTCCCTTGGGCTCTTCAAACTCTGCACAAGCCATAAACCTCTTGTCTGATCTGGGGCGGGAAGTGAGGCTTCCTGTACCTGCCTTGCTGTCTCTGTCACCCTTTTTGGGTCAGGGACAGACCCAGGGCTGGGTACAGGTCTTGGCCCTGCCCTGACCTTTGGATTTTCCCAGGGAAACCATCCCAGAGGCTTCTGACCCTCAGTACCCTTAACTACCTACAAATGGGCAAGTCCACTGGCCCACCCCAGCCCAGACTCTCCAGCCCATGTCCCCCTGCCCGATACCCCAGGCAGGAACCCAGAGGCACAGGCAGCTGGGGCCTATCCAAGCTCCAGCCCCCCTCCCAGGAGGGCAGTGTGGCAGCCCGCTGTGACTCCAGCTCCCACAAGGTCCCCAGACTGCTCTCAGCTGACCTGTTCTCATCCAGGCCTGCCAACATCTCCCTGTGCCTCCTGAGGGTTCTTTCTTCCCCAGGGTTCAGCCTAGGACCACCCAACATTGCAATATCCAGATACAGCATGGGTCAGAAGCTCTTGGCACCCACAGGACAGTGTTTTGGAAAAGCACTTCTCGTGGAGTGCTGGTATTGTGCTGTGCTGGCCTCCTGGGACAGAGAGACAAGCCCAGCTCTGTCCTAGACACAGAACCAGGGCGCAGCTCCCTGTAGCCTGTGACAGGAACAGAGATGTGTTTGTAACCTTCCAGGCCCTGCCACCCTCAAATGACTGGAGTCACTAACTCGGCATCCAGAGTCTCTCTTCGATTAGTTGTCCCCTGCCCCTGACAAGCGTTTCCCTTCCTCCCTCCCTCTCTGCCCACAGCCTCGGCTGCCTTCACTTTCTCCCCGGCCACCCAGCCCTGGTGGTTGGGCTGCAGGCTCACCTTCCACAGTCCCCATTCTTCTTCCCACCCAGCAGAACTTCCACCCAGCTTCCTGAATATTCCATGAGCCAGGGCAGCTGGACAAACTCGCCCAGCCCATGGGGGAGGGACACGCCCAGATGCGGCAGCCCCAGCTCACCAGGACCCTCTGGGCAGCCCCAGGAGACTCACAGCAGCTGCCCTGACTTGTCACCCACCCACAGCTCCTCATCCCACTGCAGTCCACACAAGAGCATCCCCTGGTTACCCCAGGCAGGACCTCCCTGCTCTCCTGGCTGCCCCCAGCACCTCCCAGGGCCGTGGAACAGCCAGGTGCAGCCTTGGCTTCCTGGTGTTGTCTCCTCTAGCCTCCCTCTCCCTCTGCAGGGAGCCCTTCCTCAAATGTCCATCCCACTGTCCCTCCCCTACCTCTGGCTGGGCGTTCTGTCAACCCTGCTCCTGGGATGAGCTCCTTCCTCTGGAATCCCTGGCCCCTGAGCTTCCCCACACAGCACAGCCCCTGGGGTTCTTGTTCCTCTTTCTCTGTTCCCCTTTGTGGGCCAGTGCTCTTCAGTCTTCTCTGGCCACGAGGGCCAGCTCCCTCTAGATGCTCTGAGGAGCTAGGAGAGGCCAGACTGGTCCGAACTGATGAATGGCAGGGCCAGGGTGCCAAGTTTTCCTTAGGCCTCAGAGCATAGGGTTCAGGTGCATGAAATTTAGCCAGCCAAGGCTAGTCCACCTGTGTGCTCGTGCACCCAGGGTAAGGCCCCTTGGTGAGTGGTGACCAGCCCAGGGCAGGGGGTAGATGACCACTAGTGTAAACAAAGCTCCCAAGTCCCCAGGGCAAGCAGCCAAGAAGCCAGAGCTGACAGCAGTTCTCATCGTCCTGTGGGCCCCTAAGGGGTGCCTTGGTCCAGGGGCATTTGGAATGACAAGGCCCAAAAGACCACCTCTAGAGGGTTGGCCTGGGCCCCATCTGCTGCAGCCCAGACCTACAGTTCCCTCCCTGCTAGGTCTGCAGAGAGGACTAAATGAGAAGTCAGCTGGAAAGTGCTGGACACACGAGGGCCCAAGGAATGGCAGCAGTCACCGAGAACTGCAGATTTCTGTGGTGCTTGCCCCACAGACAGCGCATTCATGAGTTTTTATTCCAAAGCTAATGTCACGACCACCTCTCCAGTCCACCCTGCTGAGATAGTTTGTCCTAGGATCTCAGCTCCGTCCTCCCTCACCTGAACCCGTGGACCTTGGTGTCACGAGGTTGGTTTTGGAGTCTCAGCTCTCTTCATGCAGTGGCTCCTCTGAGCCGCTGCTCCTTCCTTCCTGGAAAATGGGGTTACCCAGCACAGGATGGGCTGCTGAAGGAGCAAACGAGCTTGTTTGCTGGAGTGCAGCACGGCCTGGCTCTGGGGCTGCTCGTGCCCTTCCAATCTGTTTTCCCAGGTGGACCATGGCTCCGGCCGTCCCCACCCTTTGTTTGCCACCAGAGCCGAAGCAGACTCCCTGAGGGTGGAGACCCAGTGACTTCTTGTCTAGGGACCCCATGCATCTGCTGGCAGGAGACACGCAAGCAGCATTTGCTGGGAGACTGGGCACTGCTTTGGAAGTCTCTGGAATTGGGGCCTGGGCAGCCCCTCTGGACACTCCCCCATGTGCCAGAACTGCCCTGGGTGGTGTCATGGCGGGGGTGGGGGGGCAGCTTTATTCTCCTCTGCTTGTGCCTCAGGGAAAAGGAAATAGCGCACAGGGAGAAAGTCCAGGAGAGTGAGAGCGCCGCCGCCGCCCGAGAAGTGCGTGGCCTCATGGACACGATGGGTGAGCCTCCTCCAGCCTCCAGCAGCCCTGTCCCGGGCCAGAGAGAGCCCTGCGTGGGGAGGTGGTCTCCTGGAAGCTCCTCTGAGGAAGCCCCTGAAGCCCCTGCTGTGTTCCTCTGCCTGGCCTAGGGACCTAGATGGCATTCTCCCCTGAGCCCTCTACCCTGTGCGGGGGGCTGCCTGCGTGGTGGGCATTTGCTGATGACAAACAGTTGGCTAAAGGACGTTGCTCACCTCCCTGCAGTTTCTCAATAGTGTTTCTCCATCCACACTTGCTGCCTTCGTCCTGCGCTGTCCTGGTCTGACTTTATCCCAATACAGAGGCCCCTTTTCTTGACGATAAAAAAGCGATACGTGCTCACTATAGAAAAACAAAGGAAGGAGATAACGAGAAAGTAAACCCCCCTCCACAATGACACTCGTGCTTCCCCCATTAACCCATGTGGTGTCCAGCTTCCCACCTGGGTACAGGAGACGGCAGAGCGTGGGGGTGAGCACAGACCCTGGAGCAGGTAGCTCACACACTGGCCGACTGTTCCTTAACAGTGAGTCTCCTCACTTGTAAAATGAGGCCAGGAATAGAACCTGCCTCTTGGCCTCCTCACGAGGAGTGATTGAGTTAGAACGACACCTACGACATGGAAGGTGCTACATAAATGTGTTGGCAATTATTATTTGTGTATGCATTTGCTTCTATAAAACATTTTTTGAAAACATAAATTACATATACATGTAACTGTATGTCTGAGGCCTCGTTCCCTATAGCATTCATGGACCCCTTTCATCTTTTCTCTTTTTGCCGAAGCCCCTGCCATGCTGGCCTGGCTTCGGGGTCCACCTTCTGAAGCCAAGCCCTGGTGTGCAGGCACTCTCTGCCAGCGCAGCCTTGTCCTGAGAGCTCTCCCCTCTCCTGGAAGCTCTGAGGGCGGCCCCATCACCTCTGCTGTTGCTCTGCAGTTCCTGAGAAGATAAACATCGTCACCCTTCAAGGGCGAGAAGAGCACAAAAGGAAGAGCTACGACAGCGCCCTGGCTAGCTTTCAGGAGGAGATTGCTCAGATCGGGTTGGTGAGGTTCCTCCCTCTCCCTCCTGCTCACTTCCTGGACAGTTCTGAAGGCAAAGGTGGGTTTGTTACGTCAGGCAGCCAGCCTCCCTCCCTCCCTCCTCAGCTGGGAGGTCCGCAGTGGCTCACCAAGACGAGACGTAGACATACATGGAACTGTAGCCATGTCTGGATGGCTCTCTGTGAGTGCTTGCTGTGAGTATAGCTCCCTGGAACTCTTGCAGACGCCCTCTAAATCACGTGCTGTGCTTGCCCATTTTGCAGTGAGGCTCAGGGAGACTCCCTGACTTGGCATATCAAGGGCCAGGTCGGAACTGCCCTCCACGTCTGACGCCAAAGCCCAGCCTTTGACCTTCCTGCCCAGTCCTGCTGGTGGGGGCCCAATGGCGTACTCCCAGTGACAGCTCAGTGCTGCCAGGCCCTTATACACTTCCCCACACTCGGCTCTCATTCCTCCTCCGAGACCTCATCTCTAGACATGCTGGTGCCCAGAATGTTCCTGAAATGAGACCAGCCTTTGCCCTTCCAGGTTGCTCTGAGTCCCAGATTTCCATTTACCCCTCTTCTCCCCAAGTCTTCTTTGACTTGTGTTTCCCCACCCTGGATTCCTGGAGCTGTCTCTGTACCCAAAGGACCAAGCCACGTTCCTCAGTACGTCCCACCTAGAGACCAGCTCTACTTTCACCCATGAGCTCTGTGGCTTGGTTAAGCAACCTATCTGAGCCTCGGTTTCCTAATCTGCAGTAAACTTGGCATTCTTTCATTTGGCCACCTCTTTAATTAGCATTTGTTGAGTGCCAGCCCTAGGCTAGGCCTGGTATCAGAACCTACATCACAGGCTGTGCTGAGAATCAAGTGAGTTGAGAGGGAGGGCAGAGTGCTGGGCATGTGGCGTGGCGACTGTTGTCCTCTGGTTGTGAGTTCATTGGTAGACCCTAACTCCTCAGGTCTAGGTCATGATCATCGTTTTTGAGATTGGACCATGCCTGGTACTTCCCCATTACAGGGAGGGCTCCCTCCTTCCCAGGGTTTGATGCCATGGCCATCACCCTCCTGGCCTGTTGCAGGACATGGAACCTCTCTTCTTGGAGACAGGGGGACTTTTTTTGAAAAAACTGTCTGAGTCTAATGAAGACGTCGACAGTCTCTTCAAAAAGGTGGAAAACGACACCAACCTTGAGGACTACACCATGCAGGTAGGGGGCCCTTGGTGGCTGGGCCTGCCTCCCCCAGGTCCTGCTCCTTCCCTCCCTCCTGCCAGCTCCTAGCCTGACCAGAACTTCTCTGCGTAGGCCCTGTCGGAGCTGTGGAATAAGGTGGCCAAGATGTTCCAGCTCCAGAAGCAGAAGATCGAGGAGCTGGACAAGGCGCTGCACTCCCTGGAGTTCTCCCGCGCCGACAAAGTGAGCTCCTTGGTGCTTTTTGCTTGCGGGGTTTCTTGGGCATCCTCTGCTTCCTTTTAGTTCTTCAGGAAATGAGTGGCTAACTATGGCACCTTGCCATTTCTAGCTAAAAAATGTGTTGAAGAAGTATGTGAAAATTATAGAGAAAACTTCCTACCTGATGCAGCCCGATGTGTACAGGCTGATAGATAAAGAAGCCATGGTGAGTGGTTTTCCCATTCGGGGATCAGCCCATGGAAGAAGGAGCAGGACCCCGGGGTGCCCTAGCCTGGTGTCTCAGGAACGGTGGGCGTCTCATCCGTAACATTTCCAAGTACTCGGGGATGCCTCATAGTTCGGGAATCCGAGTCTTTGCTATTTTAAGCATTTTCCGTGGAAATCTCTCTCAAGTGCATGTCATGTTTCCCTGCCGTCTTAAACCAGGCACACCTGCCACGGTGCCAACATTTGGAGCACTGCAGCACTGATGATCTTACTGTGTCTCAGCTACTATGTGCAATGCGATAGATGTGACTCTGTGGAGTCATCATCTTGGGGTCACCACGGTCTCAGGACAGCTTCCACCCTCACGAGCGACCTGCTCTGCCTGCTCTGTCTAGTTTTCCTAGTTGTTCTTGTCTCTCTTCCTACTGGCGGTCAGTACCTGTTGCTGAGCCACGCCTGCCCCTTGGCTGTGTCCCCACTGCTTCCCCCTGTTACACCCTCACCCTTCCCCAGCTGCTTTCCTTGGGGTGGAAGATACGAAGTTCAAAGTTGTCCATGATGTCTCCAAACTCAGAGTAAAGCTTGACCCCTCCACTGTGAGAAAGGATTCTTCTTTTGCCTGCTCAGAGGTGCATTTTGCTTTTGTGGGTGTCCTGGTCCTGTGCAGGGAGCTGAGCTTGTCAGATAACAGGCCTGTGGATAGCACAGCAGGCTAAAAAGAGGACATCTGTTCAGAATCACAGATGGGTCCAGCCCAGGTGTCTGCTGTGTGTTTCCTGGACAAAGCATAGACAGGGAGGGAGCACAGACCTTCTCCACTGCCCAGACACGGAAGCTCCCGAAATGACTCAGCCTCAGCACTGGGAGCTCCTTGGTCCACAAACTGAGGATGATATAGATGCTCCTTGACTTATAATGGGGCCACCTCCCAAGAAATCCGTCATATGTCAAAAATATCGTAAGGCAAAAGTGGATTTAATACTTCCATAAGCACATCATAAAGTCAAAAAATCCTAAGTGGAACCATCATCAATTGAGGACTGTCTGGAATACCAACACGCCAGGACTTGTTGGGAGGATAATAAGAGAGGTCAGCTCCCTTCGCCATCAGGGATAGCGCCTAAACCACACACATTTCATCCTTTAGGAGAGCCAGGGTTCCAGTGTCCTGGGTATGTTTCGGTGTTTCACTTCCCTATGCTTCTTTTACTCAGTGTAACAGCTAGCATTTGCTACTTGCTCTATGCACACATCTCATTTAATTTCACAAAATCCTTGTGCTGTAAATGGCATTATTCTCAAGCTATGGCTGCGGATCTGGAGGTTGAGGGAATACTTCCCAATGACCCCAGCTAGGCAGTGCAGCTGCATGAAACCCCAGGTCCACTGAAAAGCATTACCGCAATTTCTACCCACTGAGCATGGCAGGGTTCTCGCTCCGCCCAGGGCACTGCCGCCTACCCAGGGGGCTTTGAGAAATGTGTGGCAGCACATGGAGAAGTTTCTATGCCTGGGAGAATGGGGGCAGCTACTGTCATCTAAGGGTCGTTGAGATGCTAAAGTACAGAACAGAGCCACACAATGCAGGATTGTGCCCACCCCTGTGCCATGGGTGCCCAGGCGAGAACCCCTGGGAGGACGGCTGAAGAATGCGCCAGCTCTGGCCTCATTTGGTCATTGGGTCCTGGTTCTTTTAACAGCCATATGTGACGGGTCCCTGATGGCATGAGCACTCTGCTTTTGGAACAAATTTATAAAAAAGAGTAAACACTGAGAGCCCACTGAGTGCTTAACTCCTTTCACCTTCTGCAACAAAGCATGCCCTGCAGCCTTGGAACTGGGTTGAAGCTCATGCAGTCAGGGCCCATGGTTAAGCCTCCAGGGAGGACCCTTGTCACTGTACATGGCTGCTTAGCCCAGGGAGCTTCCTCAAGTGCCCACTGACCCCTCAGTCCTCCTCAGTGGCTGCCACCACCACTTAGCCCTCAGCCTGCACCTCCACTGCCCCCTCCAGCCTCCCACCGCCCCTCTGTAACTGAGGTTTCCTTTGACCTGCGAGCCCCTGCCTTGTCTACAGCCCTGCCTGCTGTGACCACAGGTCATAAACCATGCCCTGCTGGGCAACCGGAGGGCCCTGGCCCAGCTGTTTGTCAACTTGATGGAGGCCACCCTGCGGGAGGAGCTGGACAGCCGCCGCCGCTGGCAGGGCCTGGTGGATGCCTGGAAAGTTCTCAAGAAGGAGGCCCTGCAGGAGAGTTTCAGGTCTGCGGCTGCCAACATTGCCCCGCTCTTCCCCCGGCCCACCTGGCGCCAGCAAGGGCCAGAGGGGAAAGTCTCCCTTCCTTGCAATATTTTGGTGTATTTTCCCCCGGGCTCTTTCAGATGCATGCAGAATATGCAGTTGTGTATCTTAGTTTCTTCATGAACCTTATTTTATAAGCATCTCTGAGCTCAGTGCAAATAGAACACATTTTGTCTGATTATCTGTATAATATGCATGCTGTATTATTACTCATAACCCCGTGGTTACTGAGCCCGGGAGAACAGACAGACCTCTTGCAGGCAGACACTTTCCACCCTTCGGGAGCATGTTTCCCCACGGGTGGGAGGGTGAGGAGAGGGCCCATCTCCACGCTTCCTCCACCAAGTGGCACTTTTGCTGGGGGTGAAGGACAAGTGTACCGAGGCCTAGCTCCGCCTTGCCCTTCTATGTGACCTCAATCAAGTCCTTGAATATTCAGAGCCTGTCTGTTCCTGTGCAAATCGGACTCCATAATGGACCTATGACAAGGTCTCAGTGATGCGACTAGATACTGTAGTGAAAGTGCCTGTCTGGGCCTGGGACTGGGAAGTCATTATGTCAAAAAATGCCCACAGCGATGGCAATGGCCGACATTTCCTGGGCATTTCTCGCGAGCCAGGCACGGTGCTAAGGGCTTTGCTCGCATCATCTTACTGAGTCCTCACAAGTACCAGATGGGGAAGGTGCCATCATTAGTTCCATTTTACAGAAGAGGAAACTGAGGCTTAGACTGGGGGAGGGACTTGCAGGCAGGTGGCAATCGGGATCCCCACCGGATCTGAGCCTGCTGGTCCCGTGCTCTTAGTGCCAGAGCCTCACTGGCGGCAGCTCCGTTCTTCGCTCCTGCCCTCTCTCCCCTCCTTTCTTCAGGATATTGGAGGCAGAGGCTGGGGAGGAAGGGGCTGGGGGTGGCATAGGGAAGAGGTGTTGGGACTCTGAATGTTCCCACCCTGGGCTTCCTCCCCTCTTTCACCCCTGCCCTGCTTGTCCTCTCCTCTTCACGGTGCCAACGTGTCTGGCTGCCCAGTGAGTTCATGGCCAATGAGAATATCCGGGCTCCTCCAGCCGTGAAGAAGGAACTCGAGGTCATGCTGAAGACCCAGAACGTTCTGCAGCAGAAGCGGCTGGAGCATCTCTGCACCATCTGGTATAGGGGGCGGGGGGGTCCAGTGGCAGTGAAGGTATGGCCCTCAGCCCTTTCCCTGAGGCATCCTCGAAACCAGGCCATCTCCCGGCCCTCTGGTCCTGGACTGGCTGCTTGGACTCACATTCTTGGGGCATTCCAGCCCCAATGACAAGAAAGAGCAGGACCTATTTGCTGCAGAAAGGAGTTTAGTGTGACTGTGCCAATGTCACACTAAACTTGAAAGAAGCCATGGATAAGGGTGAGAGAGGATGATGAGGTGGGGGCCAGGGCACACAGGGCCAGGTGGAGAGGTTTGCACCTTTTCCTGAAGGCAGTGGGGAGCAGAGTGGCTCCATGGGCTTTGCAGTTGGAAAACGTGGAAAGAGGGGTCTGACGCTGGAGGCTGCTGCCATCAGACAGGGCACCTGTTAGAGGCTGTGGACACTCCCCTCAGATGTGGGTCCATCCCACTCAGATCCTCTAATAAGACTATTCGATGGGGTGCCCACTGGATGCTCTAGACCCTGGAAGCCCACTGCCTAGGAAGCCCACTGCCTGGGACGGAGCCTGTGCGGTACTACAAAGCGGAGATACCGTGTGCTGGGAAAACGCGCCTCCTGTTCTCCTGCACCTGGCAACCCTGGTTCCCAGGGTCTTCTCAGCTCCTCCATCCAGAGCCTTAATTCTCCTAGGATATAAATGACCATTAGGATCCCACATGGCTGAACCAGAGGGCTTCCCCCAGGCACGCACCTCCTGCCCCACTGTGATCCAAGTGTAAAGGACAAGGAAAAAACTTGTCATTTTCCATAATTTAACTTGTTTCTGACTCTGAGCCCCTGTTCTTTAAGCTGAACAAAATTTGGTCTTTCTCAGGGTCTCATCCCTTGACACAAAAGTTCTGGAATGTCATACAATCCCAAGGCTGGTGTTGGGGTGTATGGTCCTCAGCAACAGGTCCACATTGTGCTCCTGATGGATCAGGAATCTCGAGGAGGCTGCTCTGAGCCCAAGTCTTCATGCCCGGAAAGAGTTTCCCTCCAGGGCCACTGAGTCTTGCAGCTCCTCCCATGGTGCCACCAGGAACAGAGTCCAGGCTTCCACTGCCAGAAACCTGCCAGTCCTGCTCTGTTCCCACTTACCGCCACCCCATTTCTATTGGGGTGGGGAAATGCCTGGTCCCTGGGGCTCTCAGCCTTCTCCCACAAATGCCTTCTCCTCGACAATGCGCTAGGCTAGCCTAGGAAATTAAGCTTTTGAAAACAAAAACCAGAAAGATTTCTAGGCTGCCTTCCCTTCTGCCCTGCCACATCCCTCTCAGGGGCTGCAAATGTGGGCTGGCTGGCTCCCTGTCTGAACAGAGGGGAGGGACAGGTGCACGGAGAGAAATGCATCCGTAGATGCTTCTGGCAGCAGGTGTCTGCAGGTGGTGCTGGGTGGGCCATTTGACCTGGCCTGGAGGAAGGTGGGGGCGACTCTACAAATCAGAGGAAGAGTGGGTGTTGGCAGGACCAGGCAGCCCCTTCACAGTGGGAGAACGCAGACAGGTGAAGTCAGGACACGATTCTAATGGCAGAAGCATGGACTGTGAACACAGGCTCGAGCACACAGCCCTAAAGGTAAAGGTGCGCAGCGTTAGTCACAGATTCAGGCGGACCTCGGCAGGGAAGACTGGGGTCCTGGTTGGTCTGTGTCAGCAGAACTTGATAGTGCCCCGAAAGCCCACTGTGTAGGTGCCCCCTATTCTTCCCTGACCCGCCGGGCAGCAAGGGGCCCTCTAATCAAGCGCGAGGAGCTGTCCCAGGGAACTGCCTCATAGGGCGGCATGGGGAGTCCCACATCCCTTCCCAGCCTGCAGCTCCGGGGCCTTCCTCCAGAAACCCCCAGCCCCAGAAACCTGGACCTGGGGAGACCCTCGCTGCTGCTCCTACACGGGCCCTGCCAGGGCATGGGGTAGTGATGGCAGAGGGGGCGTCCAGCTAAGATTCCCCAGGGCCTGGGAGAATCCCCACGGATTTTCTTGGCCCCAATAAGTACATGTACATATACTTTCAAAATAATTTTTCAAAAAATAAAGTTCGTATTTTGGAGTCATGTTAGATTTACAGAAAAGTTACAAAGAGACCACACGGAATTCCTAACCCTGTCTCCTCACCCAGTTTATCCTAATGTTTCCATCTTACATCACCACTCGATGTTCTGAAGAAAATAATGTTGGTTCTTTTAACTACACACCAGACTTTACCTGGATTTTATCAGTTTTCCCGCTTGTGTCCCCTGGCTGTCCCAGAAGGCCACACCATGTTTAGTGTAATGCTTGGAGTTGAGGCTGTGCTGTACATACTCTTGTCCCTACCTTTTGCTCTTTGCTGCCCTGTCATAGGTAGGATGACCAGAATCCCAGTTTGCCCTAGACCATCCTGAGTTACACATGTTGTCCTGGCATACTCCTGAGTAGGATACCTTTCACTGTCAAAAATGTCCTGGTTTAGACAAGAAATCATAAGGTCCCGCCAGCCATAGGAACCTTTCCACACCATTCAGTGTCACCCAAAACTTAGTGTCTTAAAAACAGTAATTTCTAGGTTGCACAGTTCTGTGCGTCGGCTGGGTGGCTCCCCTGGTCTGAGCTGGTTTGGCCAGGGTTGGGTGGTCTAGGATGGCCTCACTCCCGTGTCTGGAGCCTCTGCTGGGTCAGGTGCGGACTCTCTCCATGTGCCCTCTCAGCCTCCAGGAGGCCAACCGGGGCTCCTACACATGGTGGCTGGGAGAAGAGGTCCCCACAGCAAGAGAGGACAAGCCCACGCACAGCCCTTCCCAAGCCTCTTGTGTTGTATTTGCTAATGTCCCACTGACCAGAACCAATCCCGTGGCTGTGCCCAGACTCCAGGGGTGGAGAAAAAGACTCTACCTCACAGTGGGAGGAGCTAACAAAACTGACCACTTTTCAATCCACTGCACTATTTTTAAAGACTTCAGAAGAGGATTCACTGTAGGTTATTTATTGTCCTATTGTTGGATATGAAGATTTTTCATCATCATTGTGTGTGTTTATAAACAGTATTGTTAGGTGAACATCTTAATGCATACACTTTGTGTGCATTTTATATTGTGCTCTCAGAGTAGGTTCTTAAAACTAGGCTTCCTTGGTCAAATGATGTGAACAGTTTATTTTTTCCCACTGGGAAAAATCAGGGGTTTTTTCTACGTGACAAACTCATTAATATTAAAAGACCTTTTTGAGATGTATGTTTTTGGCACCAGGAGATCCCCAGGAGGTCCCTTTGTTTCTTCAGTATTTAAACGAATAATTTTCTGGAGCTATATTCCTTAAAGATGCTGTCCACTTTGGTAAGTAAGCGTTTTGTTCATGTGTGGCTTACTCGTCATATCTTCCTTCCCCAGCGACCTCCTGCCCCCCAATTACAGCAAGACTCAGCTGAATAAGTGGTATTTTTCTCTCAAGGCCCTGAACAAGCAGCTTGGTGAGTGATGTTTGTGGGACCCCACTCGGGTCTCCCCAGAACTCTGTTCAGATAGTGGCTTTGTCGTGGCTCAGCCAGGCAGTCAGTCACCTGTCTGAAAGGAAATGGATGGTACCTCCATCCTGGGGAGAGGAAAGGGGATGTGGGGGGAAGAGTGAGCTCTGAGGGCTCATAAGCCCCCTCCCTCAATTCCCAGCCCCCCCCAATTCACTATACAGCCTACAGCCAGGTCAGTCACACACTCTGATCCCTGATTCTTGACCCCTGATCATGCATGGAGACAGAGAGATGGCTCCAATGACCACCTCTGAGGACGGCTCAGGGGCCGTGTCCTGAGAGAATGAGGTGAAGCACGTGGTCTTGCAGTATGAGACATGGGTTTGACACCCAGCTCCGGCCCACCCTGGCTGTGTGACCCTGGGGAAGTCCGGGCCTCTTATGGCCTCCATTTTCTCCTGCATAAAACAGAGATGTCGAAAGGAGTAATAATGGTCCCCACTTGTGGGGCTGATTTCCAGCAGTATTTCCGTGCCTGGCTTACACAGGGAGTGCCCAATCATTCCCATGGTAATGTGCAAAAATGCTAACAAAGGTCATCAGTCTGCAGCCCGTGAACTGGCTGTCCATTTTGTAAGTAAGTTTTACTGGAACACAGCCGCCTGTTTGTTTACATGTTGTCTCTGACTGCCTTTGCTTTAATGGCAGAAGTGAGTACAGATAGTCCTTGACTTAGGATTTTTCAACTTTACAATGGTATGAAAGTGATATGCATTCAGTAGAAATTGCACTTCCGATTTTGAATTTTGATCTTTTCCTGGGCTAGAGATGTGTGGTATGATACTCTCTGCCAACGTGGGGCAGTGTCAGCCCCCACAGCTCCCAGTCAGTCCCGCCATCACGCGGGTAAACAACCGATACTCTGCAGCACACTGTGTTGCCGGATGAGTTCCCCACCGGTAGGCCGACGTAAGTGTTCTGAGCACGTTTCAGGTAGGCTAGGCTAAGCTGTGATGTGTGGTAGGTTTGGCATATTAAATGCTTTTTTGACTTATGATATTTTCAACTTACAATGAGTTTATCATGAAGTAGCCCCATTGTAAGTCGAGCGGCATCTGTAGTTACAACAGAGACTGTATGGCCCTAAAGCTAAAACTGTTAATATTTACTCTCTAGCTCCTCATAGAAAAAGCTTACCAAGCCTTGCTCTAGAAGATACATAACAATTTTTCGTCTCCTTTGAGACTCACAGCAACCGAGCGAGATCAGTAGTATTATTGTCCTCTTATAATAGAGGACTCAGAAGCACAGAGAGGTGAAGTATCCTGCCCAGGGTCACACAGCCAATGTCACAGCTGGACTTGTCCTGGGTACTTTGGTTAGTAGTACCTGTTATTGCTCCTAGGGCTGTCAAGGGTGTTTCTGAACAAGTCCCAAGACACTAAATAATAGCTGCCATTCATTTAGTGCCTCCCAGGGACAGGCTTTGCGCTGGGCCCTGGCAACCAGCAGATGGTTCTGCCCTGGGGCACTTCCAGTCCAGAGCAGAAGCCAGACAAAGCAGGACGTTACAGCAGGGAGTGGACAGGTCGCTAACTATGTGAGCCCGTAGTTGGACACAGCCGGTTAGGGGTCATGGAAGACCTTGCCAAATAAAGCAATAATCCAGTTGAGGCCTGCAAGGCAAGTGAGAGTTGGCCAGGCCAAGAGGCGGGAAGCACTCCTAGCAGGTGGGGTGGCCCAGAAACAGGACAGGGCTGGGGCCTTCAGGGAAAGGAGAAGGTGGCAGGAGAGGCTGGAAGACGCAGAGGGGCCAGGCTCTGTTGGCCACGTGCGCCGTGTGGGAAGTCCGGGCATTATCCTGAGAGAAGTAGCAACCCAGCAGAAGGTTCTGAGCTGGGGTGATGGGGTCAGAGGGGGCTGTATGGCTCAGAGGGGTGAAGCAGGAGACCTGGGAGAGCCCATCATAGTAACCTCCCGGAAAGGCGGGGATGCCCTGGCCCAGGAAGTGACCCTGGGGACTGGAAAACACAGCTTGAGAGCTTGTCGTCGCCAGTTCCAGTGCAAATCAGCCCTCCCTGCTGTCCTAAATCCACACCCAGCTTCCGTCTGCCCTGTCCTTCCCACCAGTCCTTGTCAAAGAAGCACCACAAAATGTCTTAGTGGTCCTTCAGTTTCTGGAAACTTCCAGGAGCACCAAACTGGAGTTGTTTCTCTTGGACACCGGAGTCACACTGAGTTTATTATAAGCTGGGAAACCACAGGGAGGAGAAGCGGAGAGAAAAATAGATAAATAAGCTCTGGGTGTTCTGCGCATTGCGTCTTCGGGAATTACCACAGGCAGGATCTGCAGGCGCTCGTTAGTGTGAGACCTTGTGACTGGTGTGACTCGGGGTAGCTTCCCAAAGGGAATTTCACCAGTCCTGAAACTGAAGCAAGAATCAGGGTCAGGAAATTTGTGCTCCTCCTTTGAGGTCCTTATCTTGGGGTGTCAGGAACTTCGTAAGGCGAGATCGGGTTCAGGACCACCAATCTTCACCTAGACAAACCTGGCTGTGGGCGCACTTTGCTGGGGAGAAGCTGCTTTCCTTTGCAAAGAGGACACTCCTCTTTCTAAGTCCCCTCCTCCTCCTGGAAGAGCGGCTGACGTGTTCTGTTTTCTGCCCACGGAGACACCTACCACGTGGACTGCATGACGCGCATCCGCTTCCACTACGAGAAGACCTGGCAGGAGTGCCTGGCCCACACACAGGACTGCAAGGTGGGCGCCCCTGCGGGCCCGAGCAGAGGAATGCAGAGGGCCCGCTGTGCCCTCCCGGCCGCCCACCCCACTGCCAGCTACCCGCGGCCTTGTCCCCACCCACTCCCACCCCCCATTCCCCCCAGCCTGGATCAGGCTTTCCTTCCTTCCTCGCGGCCCGGGCACTCGCTGGCCTCTGGGCATCCTGCAGCTGTTCCTTCTGACCAGACCCCCTCCCCAGCTGCCCTGCCACCCTCAGGTTTTAGCCCACGTCACCTCCTCTAGGAAGCCCATTGAGATGAAGTGTGGGCTCTCACATCACCTCAGACTTCACCTGTGACTCTGCGTCACGTCTCGCACAGCCCTGTGCATTGTTTATAAATGGAGATCACACCTTGGGGTTACGGCTACGCCCCCTCTCATAGGTGGGACTGCCCTGCCAGCCCCACTTCTCTCTCCACCCTGCCTGCCTCGGAACAGGGCGACACAGGGAGTTCGCTCCCACGCCTCTTCGCAACAGGGACTGGTTTTCTGGGATAGAGGAAATATTTTGTTGGAATGTCCCCTTCCTGCCTCCTTGGTAAGGCTGTGTCAGTTAAAAAAAAAAAAAACCCGAAAGCCTGACTGTTTTGAAGAGCGCTGAGCTGTGAGGGCCTTGCCTGCCGCCCCCAGGGAGCTCCTGCATCTCTGGCCAGCCCCTCCAGACCTGCGGGGAGCAGAACTCCGGGAAAGCAGGGTCCTTTCATGGGAGCTCAGGTCTGACTTGAGCAAGGCTGGCCCTACAGCACGCGGTTTGTGTCTGTGGGGTCCGCGGCCCTAAGCCAGGCCCTGCTTTGTCCCCACCGCCCTCCCCCACCCCCAGAATCAGCTGCTGGACTGGAAGGCCTTCACCGAGACGGAGGCAGAGACCCTGGTGAACCAGTCCTTCTTCCAGATGGTGGGGGTGCTGCAGAGCAAGGTGGAGGAGGACCTGGAGCTCTTGGACGTGCGTGGTGGGGACCCTGGCAGCTGGGGAGGCAGGGCTGGAGGGGGGCGCCCGGGGTGCCAGGCCACAAGAAGATCAGAGTCTGGGGGCCTCCGACCTTTGTGTCCGTATGTGTCCACTTGCCCTCACCCCCACCAGCCCTTCGCAGAGCAGTGTCCCCTGCGCTGGCCACTCCAGGCTCATCCCCCTGCCCCGTCCCAGCTGCCGGGACATGGGTGCTGTGCAGAACTCCAGGGAAGCCCTTGCTGGCCCTGGGCACTCAAGAGCTGTGGGCACAATCAGCCCCCAGCCCAAGACGCTTACTGCCTCAACAGGGTTGGCACGAGTTTCTGTGAAGGGCCTATTTCTGTGATGATGACTATTTTAGGCTCCATGGGCCATCAAGTCTCTGTCACAGCTTGTCAACTCTGCCAGTATGGCACAAAAGCAGCCCTGGGCAACGCAGAAATGAATGATGTAGCTATGTCCAGATAACTTTATTGATGGACTCGGAAATTTGAATTTCATATAATTTTCATTTCATTCAATATCTTCTTTAGACTTTTTTTCAACCATTTAAAACTGGAATATCCATGCTTTGCTCACAGCGCCAAACAAAAGCAGGCGGAGGGCCAAACTTAGCCTGCAGGCCACAATTTGCCGTCCCCTGCCCCAGATGAGTGCATAAGACATGTGTGTTGTTTGAAAGGGTGTGTGTGAGGGCTTAGCAGCAAGCGAGGTGTCTGGCCCAGGCGCGTGCGCCAGGGAGCTGCAAGGAAGGTGGGAGGGCCCAGGCCAATATCGGCGTGGCCCCACCTCAGTGCCCAGGCTGGTTTCCAGAGATGGGTGTTCTTTCTTCTAGGCCCACACTCCATCTTCCCCCTGTCAGTGGCTTTTGTAGGGCATAGGACAGGTCTGGAGGTGAGACTCTAGGCTCGGCCAGACCAAGG
The DNA here is from genome assembly GCA_963575035.1 of Avahi laniger. NCBI lineage: Eukaryota > Metazoa > Chordata > Mammalia > Primates > Indriidae > Avahi > Avahi laniger. Next base: position 19,160 of record CAUYSK010068268.1, on the reverse strand, counting down.
GCATGGCCTCGGGCAGACCAGAGATGCCATCCCCAGGGAGGGACAGCCAGGAGCCCAGGTGTGGCCCAGAAGTCGACCTTGAGGGAGGGTGCCTGGGTAGTGACAGCAGTGCCGTTCAGTCGTTGGAGACGTGGGGCCCCACGGGTGGGCCCTCAAGGGTCCTTCTCTGGGTTCTGCCACCGCAGAAATCCTTCGAGGCCCTGGCTCAGCAGACAGAGTGGCAAAGCTCGAATCTCTTCAGGTACTTCCAGGAGGCAGCGCAGCTGTGGGAGGCACACCAGGGCAAGCTGTCGGTGCAGGAGCTGGAGCTGGAGAAGAGGCTGGAGGAGCACCAGCAGAAACACAGCCTGGAAAACCAGGTGCGACCGGATCCGAGACCCCAATGAAAACCTGAAGCTATGAAACTTGTACAGATGGGGAAACTGAGGTTCACCTCAGTCATGGACCAGGTGGGAGTAGCAGAAATCTCCTTGAGCCAGGTGCCAGCCATGGGCTGGGTCCCTGGAATCAAACGCGTCTGTAAGAGAGTATGTGAGAGAGAGAGGGACAGACAGACGGCTAAAATAAGGAGATGATCAAAGTATGATATCACGAATCACACGGTTTATTGCCATGCAAAGAGAAGTTTTTCCTAGTTCACAGGGTTTAAAGAGGAGGAGAATAACAAGAACACATCTCCCAGGGATACATTCACAGGGGTAGACAAAGTACCTTAACCCCATGGTGAACGGGTTCCAAGATTATTAAAGTCTATTGCTCGATGGACGCAGGCCTCGTGGGAAGTGTAGTCTGATTAAAGCTTGAGACGTACCTGCCTATGAGTGGTTTCTCAGGAGAAGCTAGTTTGAAAGCCAACACAGCGGAGAACGGTGATGACACTACATCCCTGGAAACCAAGGGTGGTGCGAGGGCTGGTGGGGAGCCCTCATAGCCCAAGGCCTGTCGCAGGGCGAGCTCTCTCTCATTCAGGGAAGCTGCTCATAGAGTGAAAACTGCCGCAGCCTAAGCTCTCCAAGGCTCTGTCAAACTCTCGAGTCTATGTACCTTGAAGTCCAGTAGCATATGGGGTCTGGTAAGACATCACATTCTCGAAGGACAGGAGGAATATGCTCCAGGTTCTTGTTACAGCAAAACACACGTCATTCACTTAGCAAACCGTGCAGGTGTCTGGAATCATTTCAAAGCTCCATAACCGGGGAATCGAGTGTCTGTGTCTGGCAGTCACACTGCCCTGGGAGACCCACTGTCCCCACCTGGCCTGCCCTCACAGTCTGGGGCTGAGGGGTCAACTCAGAGTCTGACTTAGAGCATGACTGGTGAGAGGACAGTGAGGAGCAGATCTGACCAGGGCATTGGGCTTGAGGGGCCTGTCCCCGAGGCGTCCATCTGATCTGGGTCCTGAGTGTACAATGGGCAGGGAAGAACATCCCAGGCACAGAAAAGGGTCCAGAGAGAGCGAGAGCAATGGCAGATTTGGTGCCCCACTTCTATAAAGGGCATCCCAGGCCTGCCCAGGTGTCCGGGCCTCAGTGCCAGTGGCAGGTCCCTGGAGGTCACTCACTCCGTGAGCTCTGGGGCTCACGTCTGCTTCTTCTTGTTTGGGGGGTGGCTGCCAGGCTCTGGAGGCCCAACTTGATAAACTCTTGGATCAACTGAGGCAGCAGAGCCACAAAGAAACACTGGCAGTTCACCTGGAAAAGGCCAACGATTTTCTGAAGAACATGAAATCCAGGTAGGCTGACCAGACCCCAGGAGGCAGGAGGGGATGACCGGGAATTCATCTTCAAGGTCACAGACAGCCTGTGTAGGAGCCCAGGGGCCTACGGAGCAAGCTGAAGATGGCAAGTGTGCCTTTAACTTTGCAGAATATTGTGGTTCTCTGCAGCTCTGCTCTCAAGCAACAAAGAAGCTTCTGGGAGAATTTTGAAAAGTCTGTGGAGGGAGGTTTCAAGGCAATGTATTAATAGTTTAAGGGTCAAGAATATAGGGCCTCTTTTTAAAAATTTAAACATATATGCTCTTTCTTAGAGGAAAAACAAAAGTCCACCACTGCAAACATATAGAGATTTCCCCTCATTCCTCCCCAGTGATTCCTTTTTATGGACATAGACATTTATATATATGAATATATACACATATATAATGTTTTTAAAATAAAGATGGGCTTATACTATGCAAATTGTTCTACAACTGCAGATATATTTCAGTTTTTAAGAAACCATGTAGCATTCGTTACTATAGATACTTCATAATGATTTAATTACCCCTCAATTGGTCAGCTGTTTTCGATTGGCTCCGATTCTCAATATTACAAACAGTTCTCTGTGAACTTTCTTATGCCTTTGTACACTAATTCTATAAGGACCATTGACAGAAAGAGAATTGCACTACTAATTGATTGTAATACTTAGATTGAGTAATATAACTTTAGGCAAGCCTTGATCTCCTAATCTGAGAAACAGATGAAAGCCCGGGCCTCGGAGTATTTGAGGGTTTGATGGATAACGTAGGTACTGTAAAGTCTGAGGACAGGAAACAGGAGCTCACATTACAACACACAGAAAATTCTCATGTGTGTTTTCCAAATTTTCTACAAAAAGTACGTATTCTTTGTATGATCAGAAAAATAGCCAAAGGACTGTTACTGTAAAAGGAACACCCATATGGCAGCTCTATGCAGAGCTGACTGCCAGATTTCAGTCACCTCCTTGGAGTCAGGGGTGCAGCTCCTGGCAGGGGTCTCCCTCGCTCAGCAGAGCCCCACTGAGATAGTGGTCTCCTTTACCTGCCTCCCAGGTATAAGTGTTTTCATGTCTTCCTGACAAAGGAAGTGATGGAGTACCCAGCGATCATACTGAATGAACTCAACTCCTACAGCTTCGACCTCAGCCGACACTTCTTCGTGCGTGAAATCTTTGAACAGGTATGGAGGGGGATGTGGTGCACCCAGCCACTGATGAGGACACAAAGGGAGAGGCTGACTTCTTGTTCTGATCTGCTTAGACTTTGAGAGCCATCCCTAACCCTGTAGAGTTGAAATCGATGTCAGGACATCAAGGAGAAAGAAGCTGAAAGTGTCTCTGGAGAGACCATATCTTTCTCAGTTTAAAAAAAGGGTGAAGGTTCAGAATTCAGGGGTCAGGGCAGCATGGATGCATAATGAAAAGGCTGATTTATATGACATTTGGATTTCCATTCATCATACCCACCACTGCCAGGTGATTCGCCTAAAATACAGCCTGACCCACTTACTCTCCTGCTCAAAAGTCCCTCACCAAATCCAACTCACGGTCCCTGCGTGACCATAGAAGCCCCACACTCTCTGCTTCCCACCTTGACTCTCCCTGGTCCAGCAAAATCACCCCTCTTCCTGCATATGGCCCCTGCCTGCCACCCTTCCTCATCCTGCTGCCTCTGCTGGCACCCCTCTGTCTCCACGGGTCCCAAACCCATCCATCCTTCTGGTCCACTACCAGGGCAGGAGCCCTCCCACTCAGCCTGACCCCTCATCCTCATCCTCATCCTCTCCCACCTCTCCGGTCTCTACGCATTTTTTTTTTAACTTAGTTGTTGTCAAATACAGGAGTTAAGAGTGCCCAATTAGAATATGTTTCCTGAAGGGCAAGTATGCCTTATTAATTATTATTCGACTTCTATTGTCCTTAGCACAGGGTCTTGCACGTAATGCAGACACAATAAATGCATCTGGGTAAATGTGTGAATACCTGGAATGTCCTGGTTTGAATACACCAGAGTTCACTCTTTTCCCACACACCCAGCCAGAGACCTGATACGGGATACATGGCTCCTTCCCAGAGAATCTCTGCTCTCAGAAGGAATTCCTGCTTAGATTGCAAATAAATGGTACCTCATTGTCTAACCTTTGAGATCACTCTGGTCACCTGGGTTTAAGGTGTGGACACTGTTATAATCTCACCAAGCCCCATAGGGTTTAAAGGACTTGCCAAGATCACTCCGCTTGTAAGCAGTTGGGATTCAAATCCAGACCTGCAAACTCCACAGCGCCCCCTGCTACCCATAACACAGTATATCTAGAACTTTCCCCGGAGCCTGTGAAGTAGAGAATTTGCAGGGCTAACAAGGGGGCTCCCAGGATCATGTAAGTCATGCTCTTTCTGTCTGTTCCCATCTAGCACGAAATGCAGCCGATTCCCACCCCTTTGTTGACATCCCTCAATTTTTATATATACACAAATATATATATAAATATTTTTTTTGGTCCTTTGCTCCAGATTACTACCAAAAATGTATCAGAACGAGCTTTTATTCCATTACTTCCCTTGTGTGCTATAAGGGTTTTGCTAGCCTTTTTGGAATTAAGGAAAACTGGTTTCCTGGACTGGGAACACCCAGATAACTACAGTGAACTAAGTTGGCCAAGGCTTGCATCAGATACTGAAGGGGAAGGGCGAGTCCTTTTACTGAAAAGAAAAAAGATGTCCTCAGCAGTGGCCCTCTATAGAAAGGCGGTGCTGGTCCTTCAATCAGTTGTGGTTTTTCCTTGTAGAACTTGGCTGGAGAAGTCATTTTCAAATTCAGGCAACCAGGTAACACTTTTATAATTCACGTTTGATTCTCCCTGACTTCAATCTTACGTATTTGTGGGTTGGGGATGCCCAATCCCGGCAACATTGGTAAATCGTCTCTCCCTGTGCTTTGGTGTTGGTCATCAACAGAAGCACATGAAAAGCCCTTCCAGAAGAGAATTAGAAGACTGAGGAAAAGACTAAAGACTAAAGTGGAAATAAACAAAAGTGAGGAAAGCATAAGTAGAGGGACAAGTTCTACCAGGCCAGCAGAAGAGATGAAAGAAGAAAAATATCAAGAAACAGAGTCCTCCATAACTGAAGAGGTCCTGAGCCAGCAGGAAAAATCTACACTGAGCGATGAGATGAATGAGTCCAAAGAGGGCTCCATTCAAGGACTGGAAGAAATGCAGGTCGAAAGAGAGAGTTCCTTGAACCAGGAAAATGTGATGGTTCAAGAAGAAAGGAAGGAGGAGGAGGAAGAGGAGGAGAAGAAGGAGGAAGAGGTGAAGGAGGAAAAGGAGAAGGAGGAAGAGGAGAGGGAGGAAGAGGAGTGGGAAGAAGAGGAGAAAGAGGAGGAGGAAAAGGAGGAGGAGAACGAAGAGCAGGAGGAAGAGAAAGAGGAAGAGAAGAAGGAGGAAGAGGAGCAGAAGGAGGAAGAGGCAAAGGAAGAGCAAGAGAATTCTTCAGTGGGTGAGGTAGGCCAGCAACTGATTCATTCTTGGGTATGGGGAAAGTTTGCTCTGTTCATTCTGTGTGTATCCCTAGTATAAGCTGGGGTCCCCGATGGACCAGTATCCATAGAGGTACATATAAAGAATTACAAAAGTTTTCACACTTTCATACTTTTTTTTATTTTGATGAATAGTGAACCAATTTTTCATTCACAGCAGTGCTTTTGCTTATTTATTTATTTATTTATTTATTTATTTTTGAGACAAGATCTTGATGTGTTGCCTAGGCTAGAGTGCAATGGCATCATCATCATCATAGCTCGCTACAGCCTCAAACTCCTGGGCTCAGGTCTTGGCCTTCCAAGGTGCTAAGATTACAGACAGCAATGCCCTTCAAAATCCATCTTCCTCTCCTCGTGTTCCTGCAGCCTACTCTGGTGTCAGCCCTCAACTATATGGCTTTCCTCATCTCTCCATTGTTCTCTCTGTCTCTCTTAGCTCCTCTTCATTGACTGGACCAACTTAGCCTCTCCTACTTCATCCTGGCCTATTCATTCCTTCTCTCTTCCTATTTTCAAAAGATCCATATCCAAGCTTGGCAGACAGAGCTCACCTTTGAGTGCAGGGAAGTGACTCTCATATTAATAAATCTTGCCCTCAAAACACATTCAAATGTACAGAACAATAAATTGAATTCCATAATTCTGGAATTACAAAAGACTCATTTCCTATATTGCTTTGGAAGAATTGGTAAATGAGACTTCTTTTTAAGCAGGAATCCCAAACTCAAATGCCCACAAGTATATAATAGAAAAGAGGGCTGGAGACCGAGTGTAAAATAATGACAGGTGATAAAGACTGTGTAGTCATTACTCAGCCCCAGCCAAAGATGCCATGTGAGAACGTAGGCTCACCATCATCATATTTTCTGATGTTTTAAGAGAACTCAGAAACCCAGATTTTTACGTAGAACATCTTAATTTTAAAAGTGCTATAGGGGCAAAAAAAAAAAAAAAAACCAAACTGACAGGCAAAATTTGGCCCACAGGTTTATAACCTCTGTTATTAAGAAACATGTGGTTGACATCCCCAAGTCCGTTTGATGATGTCAAGTCTAAAGTCTTGTTACCTGCTTAGGACGAAGACAATGAAGAGAGTCTGGAGGAGATCTGGAATGAGTGCATGGAGTCCTTCAAAACCTCCAGTGGAAACATTTATTTTGTCTTCCTGCCCCTGGAAGAAGAAGAGCGTTTCAGGAAGCCCCATTCCTCCTTCTCAACCATGCTTATCGACAACACTTCCAGTGCCAAGTACATAGAACAAGTGATAATTCCAGCCAAACTAATTTTAGAAATTAAGAAACAGTGAGTAGAAAACTATTTTATTCTCATTCTGTTATTCTGGGTTTTATGAACAAGGTGAAATACTGTAACAAAAGATTAGACTAGTTTCAGCTGGAAAAAGAAAACATATAGGTAACTGAGGGAGGGTAGGGATGAGAAATGCAATAAAAAATAGCAAATGTCCAGGAATTATTTGCAGTTGCAAATATCTTCTGTGAGAGTGATCCCCTATACCCCTTCCAGGATGCTCTGCTGGCTTGGGCCTCATTCATAAGAAACATTGTTTTCCCTGCCAGATGCTTCTGGATTTCTAGTTCCTGGCACATCTGTACTCTTAAGGTTTCTTTTTTTTTTTTTTTAATTCTATAGATGTAGACTATAGGTACGAATATATCATGTATGATATTTTATACTAATTATGTGACACATTCATTGCAGAAAATAGAAAAAGAATGATGAAAAATAGACAAATGACCCATAATCCTACCACTGAGAATTTATGTTCCCTGACTCCCAAGTTTCTGGGCCTTTGTGTTAGAGTTTGGACCAAACATGAACATTCGCATTTGGCTTTTAGATGGCATTTCCATTGCTCTCCTGCCTCTACAATGTCATGGGTAGGACTAATTAGCTAGCGATCATCACCTGGCTAGTCCACTTCCCATGTTCACATATGGGCAGGAGGCCAAAGACAGGAGGTGGAAGGAGTACCGTCAGGCCTCTGAGCTCTTTCTCCTGCACCTCAGCATCACCTCACCTAGGAAATGTCTCTTGCCTCAAACGTCATCCTTCTTCCTCATCTGTCCTCTCCATAGCCCAGATGACAAAGATCAACAAGGACCACCACAAGAACTGTTATTCGTTGAGAGTATTTAATCCCTTCAATAACTGTGAGAGAGGTACCATAATTAACTTCATTTTCCAGAGGAAGAAACTGAAGCTCAGAGAGTTAGTCATTTGGCCAAGACCTCCAAGACAGGAAGCAGTTGGATCCCAGATATGAATGTAGACCCTGTAATTCCAGAATCTTGCACCAACCACCATGCCTTGTTATCTAGCCTTGTGACTAACCAGAAAAAAAATTCTGTCCAACCGATTGGATTTGTATATTGGATGATAACAAACACTCATAAAAGCATGAGAATCTCAATAAATTACCCATTTATTCTATTTGTTTATTCTATTTCCCACAAGAAATAGAACCATTACCAACCCCCCAGGAACCCACCTCATGTACCCATCCCAGGTTACCATCCTCTCTTCCCCAAGGATAACAAATATAACTTCTAAGTTCATTTTGCTTATTTTTGAACTTTTTAAAAATGAAATCATACAGAACTCACTCTTTCATTATATTTGTAAGACATATATATTCTTGAATGTAGCTAGAGTTTACTTTTTATTTCTATTTGATATCCCATTATAAAAAATATAATCCATTTTATGTATCCATTCTACTGATGCACATTTGGGTCTCTTCCTATACGGGGATATCACAGTAATGCTGCTCTGAACATTGTTACACCAGTCTTCTGGTGAGCATATGTGTACATCTCTGTTACATCCATAACTAAGCGTGGAATTGTTGAATCACAGAGTATGTCCATGTCCATCTTTAGGAGATACAGCCAAAAGATACTACCAAAAAGTTTCCAAAAGTGGTTTTAACAATTTTACAGTTTACAACAGTGTAGGGGTGTTCTAGTTGCTCCACAACCTCAACAGCAGTTGGTATTGTCAGTGGTTTTTATTTTAGCCATTCTAGTGTAATTATAGTGGTGCCTCACTGTGTTTTTAGTTTACATTTTCCTGATGAGTACTGAGGTTGTATACCTTTTCATATGCTTGTTAGCCATTTGGTTATCTTTTTGTGAAATGCCTCATGAAATCTTTTGCCCGTTTTTTCTGGTGGATTGTCTTTCTTTGTATTAATTTATGGGTGTTAGTTACATATCCCATGTGAGGCTTGTATCACATAAATATGTGGCAAATGTTCACTTCTCTGTTCTGACTGATTATACTCTCTTTAAAAGTATCTTTTGATGAACAGATGTTCTTATTTTTAATAAGGTCCAATTTGTAAATTTTTTTCATTACAGTTAGTTTACTCTGTGTCCTAAGAAATTTTTGCCTGCTCCAAGGTCATGAAAATAGTCTCCAATGTTATGTATTAGAAACGTTCTTTTTAAAAACTTCCATATTAACATCTAAAAGGTACCTGGAATTGATTTTTGTTTGTGGTGTGAATAGGAGTCAAGATTCATTTCTTTCCCACATGGAGAACCAGGTGACCCCGGGCCATTTAATGAGAGACTCTTCCTTCCCTCACTGCTCTGCCACACTCCTCTTCTGCTCCTGTGTGTGTCTCTCCTTGCACAACCACCTCACACTGCTTGGTTACTACAGCTTTACTCCAAGTCTTAATACCTGGTAGTGTAACTCCTTCAACTTTGGTCTTCTCCAAGACTGTCTTCGCCATTCTCCGTCCTTTGTATTTCCACATACATTTTGGAATCAGCTCATCAGTTTCCATAAGAAGACATCTGTTGAGATTTTTTTTGTTGTTATTGCATTGAATCTATAAATTCATTCTGGGAGAACTGACGTCTTAACAATACATGGCCAAAAAAGCAACATAAACTTTAAAAAGGAAGAAATGATAAGCTGGGAATCCATATTTGCAACTCAAATCAAAGTCAATGAGCCTCATGTCCCCAATATATTAAGAGCTCCTAGAAATTGATTTTTTAGAAAAGAGCAGCTATACACAATAGAGAAATGGAGAAAAGACATTAATGGACAGTACACAGAAAAAGAAATTAAATATTCTTAAACACACAAATATATGCTTGATCTCAGTCATATGACAAAATTGTTCAATTCACAAGTTTGACAATACACTCTGAGGCTATGGAGAAACAGTAACTATTATTTGTTGGTGATGAGAATGTAAGCTGCCTTCCAGGGGCAACAGTATGGCCATATCTGCCAAAACCACAAATGTATTTTAACCTTTGATTCAGTAATTCCAGTTCACAGGCATTTATCCAGTGGAAACATTTCTATGCTTGGCATATGGACAAGGCTATTCTTTGCAGCCTTCTTTGTAAGAGTGAAAGGTTGGAAACCACCCAGTGTCCTTCAGCGGTGTCAGGGTTACATGAATGATGGTTCATCCGCACAAGGAAATACAATGTAGTTGGGAAATAAAATGGGGAAAAAGGAGTGAAAGGGTCTCGATATGAGGAGACCTCTCACGGGACATGATTGCTGGCATGACCCTGGCTGGTCTTTCCCTTAGACTTCGAGCTGGCTTCTTTGAACACCTGGAGAAGTGGTTTGACCAGTGTGCCCTCAATGCCCGGGTCATCGTGGCCACCAAGATTGATGAGCTGGATTCAGAACTGGAGCTGCGTCTGCACCTGCACCAGCCAAGAGCCCAGAACGTTGAGAAGGACATCCACAACGTCAGGGCAGGTACAGACCCTGCCTGGGAAGGCCTGCCCTGCCCCCGGCCCCTCCCTCAGCGTCTGCTCCACTGTGGCTCTGCATTCACTGGCTGCCCTGCTTCGCACCATGCAACATTTAGCGTGTCCTCTGCACACCACGGAAGATGTGCCTGAGGGCTCGCACCTCCCAGGCTTGCAGAGAAAGGCAGTTCTCTGAATCCCCGTTTGAGAATTGTTTTTCCTTTTTGTTTTTTAAAAAAGGGTGTTAGATTCAGAAATGAAGAGTATTGTCCTGTTTTAGGTCTTGGATCCCAGATCTGCTCACATACCTATCAGATACACACCTGCGAGGTAGATGCTCTAGAGGCAAGCGTGTAGCTCAGGGATCAGAGCACTCAGGCTTAACTTCTCTGGCTGTGTGACTCTCGGCAGGTTATCTGACCTCTCTGACCTCCTCCCTCGCCTGCAGAAGGGTGTATGGGTGAAAGGTGTGGCGGGTAGTAATGAACACTGCTGAAATGGCATGAGCACCTGGCACAAGATACAGCCTCCCAAAGTGGTAGCCATTATTTCCGCCTAATCACATACACTTAAAAAGACAAGCATTTCCCTCTTAGGTGGTGGGCCCTATTAATGGTGGGGGGGGACATTTTAGTAGGATCCTTCAATGACCCCTGTCGGGTTTCCACTCAAATCACACGCCAAGCTCCATCGTAGCCCTCTAGAGCTAGCGGAGCACCCCTTGAGGATCCCATGCACACTCCTGTTGCCTGGGCCAGGGAGAGTTGTGCAGGCAGATAACCAGCCTTGAATCCCACCGTTTGCTGCCCCAGCAGCTTGCCTGGCATTTGGCACCTCCCTGTCCCCATCTGGAAAATGCGTGCACTAAATGCACCATGAGGAATAGAAAAGATTATGCATGCCTCCTTCCCTGGCTCCCTGGCCCTGCATTCAGCGTGAAAACTGAGGCCAGAGAAATGAAGGTCTCACATCACTCCATTTTCTGGCAGAGCTGGGACCACAGTGCTCCCACCACTTTAGACAATACGGGGTCAGAGGGACAGACGCGGGGGCTCTCTGCTTGCACTAAAGGCTTGTGACAGGCTCTGGAAGCCCAAACCTTAGTCTTTCTACTCTACCTTGGAAGCCAGTTGGAATTCAGGCTCACTAGAGACGATTATCCACTGATGCAAAGGGGCAAACCCAGACTGCTCAGCTTCATGCTCGTCGCCCCAGACCCTCTCCCCAGACCTCAGCCCTCCCCAGCACCACTGCCCGTCCCACCTGCTGCTGGGCTGCTCCTGGGACTCTCCGCCTCCCTGGCTTGGTCCGCTCTGCCTCAGACAGGGTGTCTCCAGCAGCGGGGAGAGTGCCTGGCTCAGTCTGGCCTCCCTGAGGTCAGAGCCCATTCCTAGCCCAAGGCCTGGCGAGGGCAGCAGGGGCTGGACGAGGGGACCTTCTCCTGAACTGTCCCTGCTGTGCTGGCCCAGGAGGGGCTGCAGGCGGGCATTGTTCCAGGAAAGGGATGTGCTGAGGGGGGTGGGGTTCCAGAGGTCCTTGTCCTCTTGCAGCCGAGCTCCTGCTTCATCAAGAGCGGCTGGACAGCCACTGCGCGGGGGTGGTCGAGATGCTGAAGAAGAAGAGGCTGATGTTCTGCCAGTTCCAAGAAGAGCAAAACACGAGGAGCAAAAACTTCCGCCGCAAGATTCACGACATGGAGCACGTCTTCTTGAACGCCACCAAGAACCAAAAGTAAGGGGCCCTGGGAGTCTCATCCCATCCCCGTGGCTCTAGAACCCCAGCCGGGCTGCTGCTTTCACAGGAGCCGTCCCTCCCTGTCCAAGAAGGAGCAGAAAGCACCGCAGGAGCCCTCTTTTGAGTCACCCTCTTTAGGAGAGTCAGAGTCAAACTCCGTGAAACATGGGGGGAGAGTGGGGAGCGAGCAGGGAAGAGAGCAAAGGGAGGTGCACATAGTCAGCACCCAAGGCTGCCAGCCACATGCCATGAAGATCAGTGGTGGGAAAGACCGCTTCCCCTCAGGGAAATCGGGAAGGGCTTCCTGCAGGAGGCGGCCTTTGAGATGAACTCAGAGGCACCCTGGCCTGGGATGGAGGAATGTGAGAGGGGGCTGAGTTCTGTAATCAGGGAAGGAGCTCAGGGCAGAGCAGGGGACTCCAGGGAGGCCATGCAACGATATGAGATGGAGGCCTCAGGCAGCCACAGGTAGGAGGCTGGCAGGTGTCTGCACAGCCGTCAGGCACACGGGAGGCAGCTGGTGGGGTAGACTCGGTTGTGAAGAGGAAGCTTGCAGGGCACTCTCAGGAGATACCAGGTGCAGGAGCCACGTTGCTGGGATCAGACACAGCCTGCTGGAGGGAGGACAATGATCCCGTAGGGCCTCGGATTCTTTTACCAATTTGGTGCCAGAGAAAAGAGAGGATGCCCTCTGACCAGCACACGCAGAGTGGCACACTGTGTGTTGCACATCCTGGAACTCTGAACTTCCCTGTGCTGCCTCCTTTGCTACCCAAGAAGCTGGGCAGTGATTTTGGTGGCCCCACAGTGGGACATGGCTCGTGGAGCTCAAATAGCCTCTCAGAATGTCATCCCAGGCCCAGGTCATCATTCAACACCCCGGGCTGGTCACTCAACACCCCCAAGCTGGTCACTCATCAGTGTCCTGCCCCTTCCGTGTCCCCAGGCTGGTCACCATCACCACCTGCCCCTCCTGTGTCCCCCATCACTGTCCTGTTCCTCCTCTGTCTCCCATAGGCTGGTCATTCTCAACAGTACCCTGCAGCGGGAGCTGCTTAGCTATGTCGACGTCATGCAGGTGTCCCTGCGCAGCTTCCGGCAGTACTTGGAGGAGAGTCTGGGCAAACTCCGCCTCACAAACATCGAGTTTGTCAAGCACTGCAGGTGGGAGCCAGTGGCCAGGCCTCTTCAGGCCATCAGGTTTCTTTATTGGGGAGTCGTCTTGTTTCCCCCTTAATTTTGTACTTTGGCAAAATATACATAACATAAAATTTACCATTGTAGCCATTTTTAGGTGTACAGTTCACTGGCAGTAAGTACATTCTCATTATTGTGCTACCATCACCACTGTCGGTCTGCAGAAGTTTCTCATCTTCACAGCTAAAACTCTGTCCCATCGAACACCAGCCCCCCGTGGCTCCTCCCCCAGCCCCTGGCAACCACCTTTCTGCTTTTGGTCTCCATGAGCTTGACTACTCTAGGTACCTCGCATAATTGGAATCATATACTTGTCCTTTTGTGTCTAGCTCATTTCATTTAGCATAATGTCTTCAAAGTTCACCACGTTGTGTCATGTGTCAGAAAATCATTCTTTTTTAAGGCTGAATAATGTGCCACAGTATGTATATATCACATTTTATTTATCCATTCGTCTCTTGATGGACACTTGGGTTGTTTCCACCTTTTGGCTATTGTGAATAACGGTGCTAGGAACAAATGCCTATTTGAGGCTCTGATTTCAATTCTTTTGGGTATATTCCCAGAAGTGGAATTGCTAGATTATATTGCAATTCTATGGTTTGGGAGGAATCATCATACTGTTTCCATAGCAGCTGCATCATTTTACATTCTCATCGGCAATGCACAAGGGTTCCAGTTTCTCCATGTCCTTACCAATACATGTTAATTTCCTGATTTTTTTGAATAGCAGTCATTTTAATGGGTATGAGGTGGTATCACATTGTGATTTTGATTTGCATTTCCCTGATTAAGGATGTTGAGCATCTTTCTATGTGCTCATTGGCCATTCTCTCCCCTTATTTTTCCCCCTGAGATTTTAACTCAATCCTAAACGAAAATAATCCTGGATTTAGTAATTGGCATTTGTGAAAAGATACGTTTATTTTTTAGAGCTTATGTTATTTTAAAAATTACAGATCTTTTACTCATTATAACATAATCAAACACAGATGTATATAGAGTTAAAAGTGGAAGCCCTCAAAAATATATTTTTTTATGTACCTGTACTTAGGTGTACACAAGCAAAAATTGTTATTTAATAGTTTTTTAGAAAAATGGAATCCTAGTATGCACACTGACCTACAATCCCCCATCCCACTACCATTAAATCATGGTGGAGTAGAAGCTAAAGGAACTTTCTTTCCACTCCCTAAAATTTCAATGATTTGAGTCTATAAGAGGCAGATTGACAGGAGAAAAGGCACACAGATTTATTAACATGCAAGCGCATGGGACTCACACAAAGTATGAAATTCAGAGGAGGGCCAGATGGTTGAAGCTTAAATATCCTCTTCACAGGGGAGGGGAAGGGGGGATGTAGGCAATTTTAGAGGGAGAGTAAGTGATTTTTAGGGGAGATGGATAGGCCCAAAGAACAAACAATAGCCTGAGACACTGTCTGGGCTCTGGGTGTGGTGTCAACTGTAGTCTTCCTCCCCGCAATACGCATCAGTTTCCCCTGATTGGAGAAGGGATTCGCAACAGCTGAAAATCATCGGAGGATCCAACCTTTGGGTAGAGAGGGGAGCTTCAGAGAAAACCTTTCCCTGCATTCACTGCTCTCCAGGTGCTCTCAGTTTGAAGTCCAAAGTGGCACCTTTTAGGGGGTTTGGGGGTATCATTTTCTGAACTCCAACATTGGGCACCTTCCGTGTTGCTATCTGCAAGGCTTGCATTTGTTTTAAATATTGAGATTTTTATGATAATAAAAATAGTATTTTTTAAAGAAAATGTGGAAGGTAGTGAAAACTAGCACCATAATTTGACATTTGTGACACATCTCTACCTACTTATTTTGTATCACTCTGCATATTTTAGCTTCATTGCAGCTAATTTCTTCATATTGTCCTTCCTTGTCATTGATTCACTCTGTAACCATGTTGAATCTCCTGGTAAATCTATTCATTGAGTTTTTAATTGTAATTATTATAGTTTCCACTTGTAGTTATATTTGATTCTTTTTCAAAATTGCATGCTCATATCTTCAAGTTTATCTTTCATTTATTGATGCAACTTAAACCTGGTTATTTTCTGATCTAAATCTGATAATTCTAATATCTGAGGTCTTTATGGAGGAGCTGTTCCTGTTCTCTTTTGTTTTTGAGGCCTGGACCGACACTGGCTTCCTTCAGAGAAAACCCTCTTTTGTTTCTGCTGAGGGGCACTACCTGCCCAGGACCAGCTGGAATTCTCTGCTTGCGTTTTTTTTTTTTTTTTTGATCACTCCAGAGAATATGAATTCAGTTTGTAAATGTGTATGAAGTCTAGTTTGTGCTACGGGTCTCAGGGGAGAGGTATCTTTCTTTCCTCCCTGTCCTTGGATGTAGACAGGCCAGACTCCTGGTTTCTGGTGGGGTTCATTCCTCACTCAACTTCATACTCCAAGTGTTGTCCTCTGGGTCCAGCTCCAGCTGTTGCCTCACCTGTGCAGTCTTCCTGGCTAAAACAGTCTCCAGGGCAAAGACAGCTTTGGCACCCACCCACACTCCATGGAACCTTCTAGTCTCACTTCATCTGGAATTCTTATCTTTATGCAGCTCCAAGAAAACTATCTTCATTTCGAATTTTATCCAGCACTTTATTTGTTTCCGTTGGGTCTGTCAAGGTGTCCAGTCTGACAAACTGACACAAATGGAAATTCTGCACCATTTACAAATCCCCACTCCTCTACTTGAGCTGCCTACGTTCATTTCCCATCATCTCGCGCTTTCAATCTGAGGCCTAGATTCAAAGTGTGTTAAGCACAGTATGTGGGACAGGTGGGAGCTTTCAGGTCTGATTAGCGGATTTTACTTCTCAATTATTTTCAGATTGTTTTCTGAGGGAGGCAACTTTTCTCCTGAAGAAATCAGGTCACTGTGTCATCGACTGGAGAAGGAAGCTTCTCGAATAGAGTTTGTTGAAAGCTTAATCATGCTCCATATGGAGAAGATGGAGACCGATTACCTGGACCAGGTGGGGGAGCCCAGCCCTGCTCTCCAGCCAGTCCCGGGACCAGCGGTTACAGAGTGTCGCCCTGTTCAGTTCCCTCTGAAGGGAGGGCCAAGTCTCCCCCCCCAGCAACCTCTAATTGGGCCTGTCCCCCTCCTCTTCCAAAGTCCAACAGTTCCAGTTTAAGCGCCCCCCCCCCCCCCGCTTATCTTTCCATACAGGCCAATGATGTCATCAGCAGGTTTGAAAGTAAATTCCATCACCTGTCCACGGACCTTATTTTCATAGAGAAAATCCAGCGCTTGCTGACAAATCTGCAAGTGAACATTAAGAGCCAGGTAGGACAGATGTATTCTTCATCGAGGGGTATTTGTCTCACACAGCTGTGCACCAGGAACTGTCCTGGGTGCTGGGATGCCAGTGCAGCCTCTGTCTACGGGACTTGCTCTCCGGCTGGAAAGACAGAATTGAAATCTTAATAGCCGTTAACATTCATGAGTTGTGCACCAGGCACTGCACTAACCACTTATTTGTATTAGCTGTGTCAGTCTCCGTAAGAACTGTATGAGGGAAGTACTGTTTTTATCCCTATTTTAGAGATAAAGAAACTGAGGCAGATAGTAATTCAGTGACTTAGGTGGGAATACAAAGCTCTTTTTTTTAAATTTTATTTTTTTAATTGACAATAATTATTTATGGGGTGCGATGTGATGTCTTGGTACATCTATACATTGTGGAATGATCAAATCAGGCTAATTAACATATCCTTTACCTCAAATATCTATCATTCCTTTGTGGCAAGAACATTTAAGATCCTTTTAGCTATTTTGAAACATACATTATTACTAACTATAGTTATCGTGCTATGACTTTTTCCTTCTAACTGAAACTTCGTACCCTTTGACCAACATCTCCCAATACCCCATCTAAACCCCCTCCCCGCTGCCTGCTTCTGATAACCACCCTTTATTCTCTACTTCTATATTTTTTATTTTTTATTTATTTATTTATTTATTTATTTATTTTATTTTTTTTGAGACAGAGTCTCGCTTTGTTGCCTGGGCTACAGTGAGTGCCATGGCGTCAGCCTAGCTCACAGCAGCCTCAAACTCCTGGGCTCAAGCAATCCTTCTGCCTCAGCCTCCCGAGTAGCTGGGACTACAGGCATGCGCCACTATGCCCGGCTAATTTTTTTACATCTATATATTTTTAGTTGTCCAGCCAATTTCTTTCTGTTTTTGGTAGAGACGGGGTCTTGCTCTTGCTCAGGCTGGTCTCGAACTCCTGAGCTCAAACAATCTGCCCGCCTTGGCCTCCCAGGGTGCTAGGATTACAGGCATGAGCCACTGCGGCGGGCCTACTTCTATATTTTTTAATCCTCAAAATTTTTTTTCAGAATTTTACGGGGGTACACACGTTTTGGTTACGTAATTTTCTTTTGTACAGTTTGAATCAAAGTTGTAAGTGTGCCCTCCACCCAGTTAGTGTGCATTGTACCCGTTAGGTGTGAATTTACCCATCGCTTTCTCCCTGCTCCCACCTACTTGATTTCCCTTGAGTTTTACTTTCATAAGTGTTGATCTATTAGGTCCAATTTAGTGTTGAGTACATGTAGTGTTTGTTTTTCCATTCTTCCCATACTTCGCTAAGAAGAATGGTCTCCAGTTCCATCCAGATTGTTACAAAAGATACTAGATCACAAAGCTCTTAAAGGCTGGAGCCAAAGTGTGAATCCAAGTCTGATTGACATCAGAGTTGATGGCCTCAACCATGAACAGGCCACCTGTGTGAAAAGAGGGGAAGAGGGCCGTGGGGGGCATGAGGGAGCAGAGAGGGAGAATTTAACCAGGCTGGGAAGGTGAGGCTCCCCAGGCTTGAGGGAGAAGGAGGAGCCTGCCCAGCAGGAGGGTGGGGAGCAGAGTGTCCCCAGAGAGGGTAGAAAACATCCTGGGGAGAGTGTGAGGGAGATGGGAGAGGGGATGGGGAGTTCTGAGGCTGGAGAGGCACCCACAGGGGCCACATGATCAGGGCTGCATTTGAGGGGCCCCGGCTACTGGCTGCAGAAAGGCTGAAAGTGAGTAGCAGTGAGGAGGGTGCAAGGCAGAGGCGGAGAGCATCGTGGCCTGGACAAGGTGTCAGTGGGGACACATTCTGATCCCAGAGTTGAGTGGTGGTGGGTGGGCAGGACTCAGGGTGCCCTGGAAGTGAAGGACCTGGGTTATCTACATAGGTCAGCACACTATTCAGGGAACGGTGTTTGAGGACCCTCTGGGGCTAGGACAAGCGGAGCCGAGGAGGACCGGACCTGTCTTTTGGGAGTGGCAAATGCATTCCAATAACAGAAGGATTTGCCGAGGTCTCAGGCTCTGAGGTCCCAACCTCCTGAGCCTGTGGCCCCAAGAAGCACTTAATTCACTCATCTGTGAAAGGGAAGTTGTAAAAGCAACTCGTAAGATCATGGCACCAATAAATGAGCTAACGTGTGCTCAGCTTTTGACCTAGTCCCTGGTGTGTGGTGAATCCTCAGTGAACACAGGCTCTGGTGGAGGCCCCACGAGAGCCTCTCAGGGCTTCCAGCCATTCCACAAGGGGGGAAGGGCAGCTTCTGGGAGCAGAGCCCAGGGGTCCAGGGCATGTCACCTTGCCCTTGGTTAAGGAGCTCCAGCTGGTGCTGGCACGGATTCCTTCTCCTGAGCTGATATTTGGGGACTGTTCATTATGTATAGGGGTTGCATTTTTTAATATATGACACCTTTGATAAGCAAAAGACGTTTCCATCGTGGACAATATTGAAATAATAGAACATATGCAAAAAGTAAAAAATAATCCACAATTCTACTGCATACTCATAACCCCTATTTAATATGTTGATTTATCTTTAAGCTTTTTTCTATACATGAAAAGATAGGGATATACCAAAATTGGCTTCTTGTTATTTATACAATTTTATAAGCCATATAATCTTTAAAGATTCTTCAAAAACACTGTTTTGATAGTTTCCCTCTCGTGGATGTGTTGCAGTTTTTTTTTTTTTTTTTTTTTTTTTTTTTGTGAAAGAGTCACACGATTTTGCCCGGGGGGGGGTGGATGGAGGATGGGTGTTGCCCCGGTTTTTTTGGTTGGTGTGCGCTAGGGTTACGCATTGGCAAAATCGCCCGGGAAACTTTTTGTGAATTTTTAAAAAAAAAAAAAAAAAAAAAAAAAAAAAAAACTGCAACACAT
>CAUYSK010068266.1:0-57442 GCA_963575035.1 Avahi laniger | reverse complement strand
ATTAATTTCTTTCTATTTTTTGGTAGAGGTGGGGTCTCACTCTTGCTCAGGCTGGTCTCGAACTCCTGAGCTCAGAATGATCCGCCCACCTCGGCCTCCCAGAGAGCTAGGATTACAGGCGTGAGCCACCGCGCCCGGCCTATTTTGATTCTTTTTTTAAAATCCAAGTAATGGCAAACATTTCTCACAGAGCAAACTCAAACTCAAGGACAAAAATATATGATTAATGCTTTTTAAAAATTGCCAATTTGAGGTTTATGTTGGTACTTTAACACTTGAAGAAATCTGAAAGGAATTATGAAAGGCCTATAATTTTTTATAAGGCCAACCAAAATATTTGCATGTACATATTCATTATTCCATTTATTAATTCTATTCTGGTTAAAATTTAACCACTGGTTTCTTTGGAATGGTACAACATGATGAATTTCATGGATAGAAAGTATATATAAATAAATACATTGAATATTTTTCTTCTTCCCTCAGTTGTTTTCAGATTTTTAGTAACTTGTCTTATAACTTCAACCTCATTTAGTAGAAAGTTGTTAGCATAAAGACTATGCTATGGTGGGTGTATTAGCCACATTTTAGAAAAAAGAAATGCCGTAGTTTCTCTGCATCCTCACAGTTGTTTGTTCTTTTGGAGACAGTCTCACTCTGTTGCCCTGGCTAAAGTACAGAGGGTAGTGGCGCCAGCCTAGCTCACAGCAACCTCAAACTCCTGGGCTCAAGCAATCCTCCTGTCTCAGCCTGCTGAGTAGCTGGGATTACAGGTATGCACCACTATGCCTGGCTAATTTTTTCTATTTTTAGTAGAGATGGGGGTCTCACTTTTGCTCAGGCTGTTCTCAAACTCCTGACCTCGAGGGATCCTGCTGCCTTGGTGTCCCAGAATGCTAGGATTACAGGCATGAGCCACCATGCCTGGCCCTGAAATTCTACATTTTTGATCATCTTTTTTTATACTATTTCACATTTTTCCTTAATTAAAAAAAAACAAAATAGCAATTGAACACATGCAAATGAGGGAAGGATTAACATGCATACACATGATTTATCAATGCTTATATTTATTTAATTTTTAATTCCTGATAAATCTTATTAGGTTGTTAACTATAAAAGGCAAAAACTCAAGTTTTGCCATTGAGTGAACAATTTCATATGAAGTGGGTCCTACAGTTTTCTACAGCAATCCAGGGATTCTAAAATCATTCTTTCAAAGTTGCATTTAATTGGAATGTATTTGGCAGTGAGTTATAGAATATTCAATTAATCATGGCTTAAGTGACATGGGATTTGTTATTTCACGAGGAGAGATAACTATAAGTAGTTTGTTTGCAGAGTGTCAGGGTTCCAGGTTGGTTTCTCTGCAGTTCTTTTGGCCTTGCCCCCCGTGGTTTCATGATGGCTGCAGAAGTCTGAGAACCATGTCCTCACAGACATGTCCAAAGGCAGGAAGACTCCAGTGCCTATAAAGCGTCACTGTTTAAGAGTGAAGAAAATGTTGCCGGAACTCTGTCCACTGGGACACATTGCACAGGAGAAGATCACACGTCCATGCTCAAAACTGATCACTAGCAAGAGGGAAGAGATTTACGTAATTGGGTAGCTTAATAAATACCAATCCCTCACCCTACCCCACTCTCACCTTGGGAAGGAGGTGCCTGAAACATACGGCTGCACAGTATCAGAACAGAATTGAACTTTAATTAGAGAAGAAGAATACGGTCTGTTGGGTAGGCAAGCAGCATCACCTGCCCTAGGTGTCGCTGGGAAAATGCAACTTCATAGTTAGATGATAACAAATATTTACACAAAAATCTCATAATAGCTCTTACTAAAGAGCATGTTGATGATCTGTGTGAATGAACTGAGGGCACATGGATTAAATTTCCCCTAAAATATACATGGGTTTAGATTGTGGGGGTATGTTCTTGGGAAAACATGTTCTGACTTTTACCAGACCTAAACTTTTGGGGAAAAAATAGTCTCAGACATTTGACAACCAAAAACACAGTGAGAGTCACCCACCCAGAATTCTATCCTAAGTGTGGTTTGTTGAAAGTTTTGAAACCCCCGTGGTATGCTCCTGATGAGTCAGTGCCTTTGGCCATCTACAGCTTATTGTGATTGCACCAACCTGCAGCATAAGCTTCTCCAAAGGTAAGAAGTCTGTGTTCTTGTCCTGTAGAAACCCATGGTTCATAGGAAAAAACAGTCAGTTATAAGTGACAGCTAATTGCTATAATGAAGCATGTCCACGTGTAAAGGAAGCTGAGGAGTGCCTGCTTGTGCCTGCTGTGTGGTTTCAAGTGTACTGTTTCTATCCAGTTATGTTTAAAACTATAATGCAAATGCATGAGACTGGATAAGCCCCAAACACAGGTTTCCAAGGCATTTTCCCCTTTAATATTTGAATCCACATGTATGTGAAAGGAAATTTAATCCATATGTTTCTGAATCATTCATACTTAAATCATCATCATTTGTTTTGTAAGAGCTGTTAAGGTCCAAGAAGCCTTTGGGGCTTTTTTTTTTTTGTCAACAGGAAGTTGATTAAACCAACAGAGAATGACCTGCGATAGCAAAGAAGTCAGCAAAGGCCCAATACTATGAATCCATGAAATTCAAATGGCCCGTGGGCTTGGCAGACTCTGTAACAAACTCAAACATGTTGACGCTGGTGCAATCATATGCCTCTTTTCCAGGTTATGGCCCTCATCACAAATCCTGCTGGGAGGTTTGTGGATTATACGTGCCCCAATTACATCTTCTTTGTGTACTCATATGATGCAACAGCCCAAAGGCCAAGGGAACTGAAACGCTAGTTCAATTCTGAACCATCAATCAGGCCTTTTTTGAAAATTGGAAAACTGGTCTTTCCTTGCTTGTAAATGCTACCCTTAATGCCCCCAAACAACTGTTACAAAGTTTTCTTTGGGATTTAACTAAGATTCTTGGGGATTTAAGATACTGGCTGCCAGATTGTTAAAATGCATTAGTGTTTATAGTGATTATGATTACAAGAACTAATAATAAATACTTGCATATACCTGGAATGAAGCCCAAATCCTACTGTTTCACAAGAAAGACTCAGCGTAAGGGCATAGCTCTTCAGAAAGCCACACACAGGAAAATCTGAGACCAGTCTAGACCCACAGAACTGCTGCTACATGCCAGAATCAAGCTAATCAAATTCTCCCCAGATTTCTTCCAATGCTTTAGGAAATCGAGAAAGAAAAATGGTTATCTTAATTGTATCTTTTCATTACTACTAATTTGGATAGGCTGACTGTTTAAAAATATTGCATTTCTGATTGAATCAAGCACAGTACAAGAAATAGTTGCAGTCAGAAATGCCTCATAAATGTCACTGTCAATGACATGATTAATTCCTATGTGCCGTTATGACCTTAAAGGCTGAATTGCCACTGATTTCATTACGCTCCAGTCTGTCCCAGTATGGGTAGCTCAAGTGCTCAACGCCTGTTGCTACCCAATGAGGCCAAGATCAGAGGTCTGATTCACTGTAGGACAGTTAGTTCTCCTGATCCTCTGATAGGGTCACTGGTCCCTGGGAGCCAAGTTCTTCCTACTATCCTGAAAGAAATTCCAGATATATTTGCTCTAATCAGTAGCCAGTAGCAGTGCTGTTATGTACAAGGTACAGCATGATCGCCACTTTAATTCCAAAGTTTCTCTCTCCCTCTTAAACTAAGAGCATGTGATACTTCTCTACTGAAGCAACAACAGAGGTTGCTGATTGCTTTGTTCTCAATAAAAAAATGTTTTCACACCTTTTGATGGCAATCTTAATACTCAGGTACCATTCAGGGTATCATTTTCCTTTCACAGACATGGAAAAGGTTTTCATTGTAAAATATATCTCACCGGGGAAGATGATAAGGAGAGTGAAAATTACATGAAAAAATAGAAAAACATATTTTCAGAGTCAACAGAGGGTAAAAATTAAGTTTATCCTAAAGAAATATTTGCTGTACTAAATTAAAAAAAGAGTAACAACTGAGAAACGAATGAATGTTTAAAGTTATTCGAATCTCAGGGGTATTGCACGTCCCTGTTACAGGACAAAGGGGCAAACTGTGCCCCATGTATAATACCAGGGACTATATAAGGCAAATGTTTACAAACTGTGCTGGATTGTTTAATCCAAAACGTTTCCCTCCTGCCTCAGGGTTGTGTGTCTACACGAAGTTTAAAAGGCTTTTAAAGATAAGGGAGGCCAGCAAGAACTTGAGAGCCAATGAGGAGGCTGTTTGCTCGTCAACTTGATATGGACTGATTTACTGATAGCCAATCCATGGCTTGCAAGGTGATGAAAGGAACTCTAGCAGAGTGGAAGTGTTGGTGCAATCCCCAGAAAGGACGATTGGCTGAAGCCAGAGAGTGAGACACAAAGAACAGTGGGATAAAAAAGAACTTACTTTATAATCTTACAATCTATTCCCCACTTCTGACAAATTTTTTAAGAGGCACCAACCCCACACCGGACTTGGAGTTAGAGGAGATCCCAGTCAGAGTCTGGGTACCTGGAATAATTCTCCGCCGCTCATCTTTACCTGTCTGTGTAAGACTCATGCACGGCCTCATGAAGACGCAGGGATAGCCACCCGCGCTTGGCTAGGACTTCACATATCCTTTTATCAGATTCACCTCCTAAGCTGATGGGATATTTTTTGCTTTATTTTTATTTTTCACAGTTTTCATATGGTATAGTTGACGTATAATAAATCACCCACATTTAAAGTGTTAATTTGATACATTTTGACATCTGTATATACCTGTAAAACCTTCACTACAATTAAGAAAATGAACACATCAACATCCTCCAAAAGTGTTCTCATGATCCTTTGTAATTCCTTCTTCCTGCCCTTCTCGTCACCCCCTCGCCCCCAGCTCTACCCCTGATCTGGTTCCTATCACTATACATGAGTTTGCATTTTCTAGAATTGTATGTAACTGGAATCATATACTAGATCCTATTTCGATATGGCATTTTTCACTGAGCATAATTATTTTGAGATTCATTCACACTGCTATGTGTATTAATAGTTCATTCTTTAGTGCTGAGTAGCATTCCATTGTGTGAATATACCACGATTCGTTTATCTATTCATCTGTTGATGAACATTTCCAGTTTGTGCTATTTCAAATAAAGCTGCTATGAACATTCATATACAAGTGTTTGATTAGACATATGCTTTCATTTCTCTCAGGTAAATACCTCAGAGTGAAATGGCTGGATAATATGGTATCTGTATGTTTAACTATTTAAGAAATTGCTGAATTACTTTCCAAAGTGGTTATACCATGTTACACTCCCACCAACAGGATATGAAATTTCAGTTTATCCAGATTTTTTCACCTCAGTATGATCAGTCTTCTTAATTTTAGATTTTCTATTTGGTGTATGGTTGTATCTCATTTTTATTTTATTTGTATTTCTCTAAGTATTAATGATTTTGAACATTGTTTTATGTACTTACTTGCCATTCACATATCTTCTGTGGTGAAATGTCTGTTCAAAAGTTTTGCTTATTTTTGGGGAGGGATTATTTTCTCATCATTGAATTTTGAAAATTTTTTTATGTATTCTAGATATAAGTCTTTCATCAGATTTATGATTTGTAAATATTTCACACAGTCTATGACTTGCCTTTTTATTCTCTTAAAAGTGTTTTTAGAAGAACAAAAATTTTCATTTTGATAAAGTCCGTTGTATCAGCTTATTCTTTTATGCATTGTGATTTTGGTATTGTAGCTAAGAAATCTTTGTATAACTTGAGATCATAAAGATTTTCTCCTATGTTTTCTTCTAGAAGCTTAATAGTTTTATGTCTTACATTCATGTCTATGATCCAGTTTGAGTTCATTTTGATAGGAGGTATGAATTGAAGTGGGTTTTTAAAGTATGAATATAAGCAAATGGAATTTTTAATCACAGTGATAAAAAGTTATATAACAAGAAAAAAATAAATTTTCAGTTGTATTGTGCTAAAATTTAAAGCAAGAGAAAGTAATTTACCTGATGAGCAGAATGGTAAGATCATGTGTAGTATTGCCATCTTCAGCCGAACCTATTAGCATGTAAGCCTTTGAAGTGGCTTTGGAATTTGTAAATGCTTTAGTTAATTGAGTATAATTTGTGAAGTCAAGGACAAGTAATACCAATAATGAAAAATTCAGCAACTTGGAATCTATCAGAAGTGTTGATTCTCATTGAATCACAGAGTGGGTAACAAATAGAGAAAAGGAAAATCTGAGCGAATAGGTTACATACAAAAAAAGAAAAAAAGGAATAAAAAAAGAAAAAAAAAGTGCTATGTCATGAAGTAAGCATCTCAAGCTTAGAGCAGGTCGTCACTTCATTGCTGTAGATTTAGTTGCTGAATCTTCCTAAGTGAGGGAGTGATCTCGCCTTGCAAAGTGTGATATTTGAAAGAACAAAAGAGAATGTTGAGATCCAGTAAGGGGCATCTTACCAGCCAAAACAATACCTGCCCTACCTGCCACCTGGTCACCGCCCTTCCCTTGGCTCCGGGAACCCAGCATGCCTGAAGACAGCAATGATTTGACAAAAGCTAACCAACAAACAAAATAAGCAAATATGAATGAATGAATGAACATTAACTACTGTAAGACACTGTGATGGGTGCACTCCTGCCTGGGAGAGGCTCTCTGATTTGAACTTTGTTAGATCACTTCTGCAAAAGAGGAATGAAGTTCTCTCCTTTTAGCTTCAGAAAGAAATATGATTATTTATTTCTTAGGTTGCACATAGGAAAATACAAAAGAGCAGAGGAAAACGTCTCAGCCCAAATCATCTTGGAATCCTCCTCCTTTGTCTCCACCTTCTCCCAGAGGTGAAGGCTGTTGTGGTCTCTACGCGTAGATCTTAGGGAAAATGGTGCCTGTGTTTGCATGAGTATGCGTTCATGTGTCTGATTACAGAAAGGCATAAGAATAGCTAATACATAATAAACTGATGGAAGCAGAAAATTTCTTATGACGAATCTTGCCATTTTGCAAGTATGGATGTATTGCAAAGTAATGAGCAAGTATACGTAGCTCATTTCTACCAGTACTCAAAAGTAACCAACATTTCTTTGATCCTAAATAATCTAGATTTGCCTAGGCCTTTTGTGTCTTCTTTATTCTTCATAACTGCCTGAGAGGCAGGTAATATTAATATTGCCATTTTATAGAGAAAGCCACAGAAACTCCAAGCAATTAAATAATTCAATCAAGATCACATTATTTATAAATGACAGCAGAGACTTGAACTCAAGTCTGCCTGACTCCCAAGCCTTGTCTTCCAAGTATAAGCACAGCCACTCACGGCCCAATGCAGGCCAGATGTTATAAAAACTCTAATCATAAGAAATCGGGATTTTTCAGAGGAATGGAATTAAATTTCTTTTTAAAATTGTTCAAATTACTTTCCACAAATGGAAATCTATTACATAAAAATTCACATATATCATTTCATTTCATAAGATTTAAAATCTGTTCATAAAAGAAAAAGCCAAAGAGAAAAAAAAACCAATAAGACTAAAATAAAAATCTACAAATTTAATCATAAAAAAGTAAATAAAATTGTGGCTGTACTGAAAAACTTTACATCCAAACATGGGAATTAGATTGATCAACTGTGGGTAATATTGAAATATTAAAAAATGTCCTTGTGTCCCAGTCATTGGAAGGAACATTGGGAATCAAGAGAACGTAGTTGTATTCCTGACTCTGTCCCTCATGGTGTAAAACTTCATGTAAGTCACTCATCATCTCTGGGATTCTATTTCCCACCCAGAAAATGAGAGTTGGAACTACATGATCCAACTTGGACGTTCTATAACAAGGGATGGGATCGTGTTCGGTTTACCATTCATGATTTATTGCTTTATATCTTTGCAAGAAATAGGGCAGATTTTGCATGTCATTCCCCTACCCCACCACCTCCAACAATCGAAGATCTAACTTAAACCCTCTAAAGAAAGTGGAGAACTCTACCTAGAGCGCCCACCGCCTGCTCATCAACAGCTGTTCCCTGGGTTGTCTCGGCTGACACTTCCAGGACATGTGTCTTTGTCCTTTGCAGCAATGCCCTTTCACGTACCTGGAGAAGTCAGGGAAGACTGTGCCGAATGCTGAAACATTCGGCTGGGCTGTGATCTGGAAATAGCTGTCGGTGCTTGAATCTTTGCTGAAAAATCTCAATTTAAGAACAGGTAACTTGAGGAAAGTCTGTTTCCCCTTTTTTTGTTTGTTGTTTGTTTGACATCTTTGTTGAGCAATGGTATACTTATTTCTTTGGGACACTGTATTGAAAGAGCTTGATGAACTGGTTTTTATTTCTTTCCTTCTGCTCATTTCAGTGATGGTTTTATTAGAAAGGCAATTCTGAGCAGCTCTGGCCTGCATAAGGAAACTGCGGAAGGCCACCCCTGACTCAGCAGCACGCACAGCCGTTTACGGCACAATCTGCCTTTTCCATCTCCCTAAGCACAGGGGAGGTAAATACAGATATTAACCTTCATGTCTCCCTCAGCAAGGTTGCGCGCTTTACTTGTGAGCAAGATCCGGACATGTTGGCTGTACGTGTGTATGCCTAACAGAGGATTAGAAGGAGTAAAGGTACACTGGGTATTAAGCAACATGACATTTACATAACAACCGTTTATGACTTGGGGGAATATGAAACAATAGAGAGAATTCTCAGCACAGGGCTGAGGTTTCCACTGCAAGATTCCCAGGACTGTTAATGAAAATCGTGTGGCTGAATCTTGTCACGTCTGCTGAGAACTTAGCCTTAAGTGTTCCTATTTTTGCAAACTTTGGGGGCTCACAAACAGCAGATTGGGTTGTCGTGCTCTTTTCTGGGTGCCATCTCCTCGTGTGTGTTCTTTTGTTTCATCGGTTGCAGCCTGCAGTTTTCCTTTTATCTCACTTTATTTCCCTCAGGTTATTTGTGCGCCACGAGTGGGAAGGGCAAGGGGCCAAAGGAGAACTTAAGTTAATGACAAATGGCGCCTTCCTTAGACCCACTGCCACTTGTAGGATGTTGTCTTTCATGGGAAGACCCATTTAGATTGGGCTTTGCATGATGTCATACAATTAAATTGCTATCATTGTCAGGGACTGATCTAGATTTGTCATGGGGACATAGCCCACGTCAAAGAGTTGAGAGGCATTATATAGAGTCCCAGGGTGTGGCTCTCTGCACTGAATAAAGCCACCATCCACCTGCCAGAGCCGATTCACAGCCTGGGGATGGAGCCCTGAGAAGGCCTGAGGATGGCGCTTATGAAGTGGCTTATCTTGGCGCCATGTGCTTTGAGAACAAAGAGTGCTATTTAGTCCTTTCTCCTTCCCTTGAAGTCTGTATCTCTCATCATTCTGATGCTTCATGTTGCACTTCTCCCGCGGCACACCCAGGCCGCCAACAATGGGAAAAGGCCCTGCTCAATAGCACACCAAGCTTAGGAGAATTTAATCGTGTCACTAATGCTGGGACCTGGCTCGAAAACAAGTAGAAAATGCCTTCTCAGGATCTGAAATGCTTTTCTTTTCCCCAGCAAGCTCACCTCAGCTTCAGAAGTTATAGCCAAGGTTTTTCTTTGGTTTGCTTTTGTTTTTAGTATAAGTTAGGGCAACAGACAACTCATTATTCGAATGCAAAAATGGCTTGTGATATAGACCTTATTTTAATGATTTTAAAACCCATCATCCCAGATATGATTCACGAAATTCAATTAAGAAATAAAACACCCAGCTGATCCTTCCTTTGTCCCTTTAAAAATTTCTCAAATTCGTGATCTATCTCACAAAATCGAAAAGAACAACGCACATAGGAAAGACACAAGGCTTGGAAAAGGAATAAATAATAGGCCCAAACTTAAAAGAAAACCTTTTAAACCACCCCAGGGACACAGTGATACTTAGGACTCGCCGGGTGAATTGAGTCTCCAGAGAAAAGTGTCAGATTCCAGAATCATGTCTCCAACTTTCTAGGGAGAGGTTTTCTAAATTCCCAACTGCTGGTTCTCAGCATTAAGAAACAAAAAATAAAACAAAACACCCCAAGTAAGTGGTTCTAGTAAATATTTAGTAGAAAAGTAGAAAATAGAAAATATTCTACTAAATATTTAGTAGAAAAGGTCTTTATTTAAAAAAAATAACTACAGGTAGCTATTTTAGAATATGCTTTCTTCGTTTGTGTTTTATTTCAGTGGAAGAGAATTGAATAAAGAACAATGGATTCTTACCTTTAATTGAAGAATGTTTGGCTAGTATTCTCATTTTTTAATTTGATTTATAATAAAGAATTTAGATCACTTGGCAATGGAGCCATATTCTTTAAAACGAATATCATATAAAGCTGGGATACACTAATCTATGGGAGACTGAGTTCAGACTTACAGCAGCCGCCTAGTTGGTCAGCTGCCCACTCTTTCTTTCTACTGTTTTACCCTTTATGTTGCTTCTAATTGCTTCTATAGTCACTTTTCTATAATAAAAATCCTGATGGTGTTGCTTTGATGATTAACACTCATGAAAATCTCTTCTTGATGAAGAAGGAATGTTGCAAATACTAGGCCTCATGGTTGGACCCCTCTTTCCCGAGCCTCTGCCAAGGACCTCCGCTCTGATGATGCAGACCCTTTTGCCACTCCCTGAGAACACCACAGCTCTTCTTGTGCCTTGACATGTGCTCTTCCCTCTGACCAAAATATGCATCCTAGGTGGTACATTCAGGAAAATGCTTTCTCTTCCCAAACTCAGCACAGACGTAATTTCTTCATGAACCTACTTGACTACCCAAGTAGAATTATACACCATGCCTCTGTACTATAGAAGAGCTCCCATTTTTAATATGAATTGTTACTTGTTTGCTTTTCTAATTTTTTTCCTTTGAAAATTAAGCTCTTTGATTTAGGGGACTATGACTTCATCTGATACCTCTGGCTTCTCACATAGTAGGTGCTCAACCAACCTTTGTTGGATTAGTAAATGAATGAATGAGCATCAATATTTTAGAACCCTGAACATGGAGGGCAGAATCAATTCTTTATCATGTTTTTAATCCTCTCCCTATGCTTTGAAACATTCTTCTAAATAATGATGTTTAATAAATTTTAGTATGCACATTACCACTCTTTCTGCACCCTTGCCTCAGTGGGCCACAAACATTTTCTGAAATGAAAAGAAGGGGGCAAGTTTTCCTTTACCTGAGGTTCTTGTTGACTCTGGTACTAGAAGCTGTTATATTTTTATCCTGATGCCTAGTGGAATGGACCTGGGTATAATAAGTATATGAAAAAAGTGTTTTTCTCTGCCAGGGTTTGGAAATATAAAGCAATTGGAATGTGGAGCCTCCTGACCATGTGATACACGGAAGAGCTCTTTTTTTTTTCACTGATAAGTGAACTGATTAGCATTTACATACAGTAATAAATTTTAGAATTATTAATGAATTTGTACTAAGGTGATTTTTTAAAAAGAGAAGCTACTTACCAGGCGTTAGCAGACAGTGAGGCCTCTAAGCGTCCAGTGCCTGGTGTCGAATCCACTGGGAGCCCACTGCTAAGAGCACACCTGCTGCAGCGTGGGACTTTCTGCAAATCACAAACTCACAAACTCTGTTCTTTTTGTTTTCCCTTCAGCCAATGATGAGAACAACTTGTAGCATATGGAAGCATTTCCACACTGTGAGTTATTCTGAGGGGGAAAAATGTAATTTGCAAATTCTGTCAAATGAAACAGGCATTTCCAAATGCTACTACGATGTTCAAACACATCCTTGTGTTTCAGAAGTGTCCTGCAGATGTTTAAAAAAAAAAAAATCATCCATGGCTGCAAATGAGAAGGATGAAAAAGTTTAAGAAGCTTGTCCTACAGCCATTGTTCCAGACAGACAGGGAGACCCTCCTCAGCTGCTACTTCTGTATCATCAGCCTCATCACAAAGACCAGTTCAGTTATTCTCCAGCAACCACATGCTGCAAGCAGCTGTCCGCCAGAAAAAAGGACTGCAAATACTACATTTGTAGACAAGATGATACCTAAAGATCAGGACAAAGCAAACAAACAACTTCTTGCAAGCACCTTGGCTTCCTTGGGCTTGTCTTTGTCAAGGCTAGAAGGGAGCATTTCAGTACTCAGGCAAGGAAGCCATAGTTCCCTCAGAGAGTTCAGAGTGGGCCTCTGAGCGTTTGAACTTGAACGGGCGCTGATATGGGCAAAAGGAAGAAGAAAGAGAACACCACTGTAAATGCCAGATTTATGGTTAGACAGACAATGTCACAGAGGAACAGAATTACATAATTTTGTAAGAATGGATCCTTAACTCATTTTTTTTTTTTTTTTGAGACAGAGTCTCACTCTGTTGCCTGGCTAGAGTGCCATGGTGTCAGCCTGGCTCACAGCAACCTCAAACTCCTGGGCTCAAGCAATCCTCCTGCCTCAGCCTCCCGAGTAGCTGGGACTACAGGCATGTGCCATCATGCCCGGCTAATTTTTTCTATATATTTTTAGTTGTCCGGCCAATTTCTTTCTATTTTTAGTAAAGACTGGGTCTTGCTCTTGCTCAGGCTGGTCTTGAACTACTGACCTCGAGTGATCCTCCCGCCTCAGCTTTAATTCATTTTTTAAAATGGAAGAACAAAATAAGACCAGAAAAATCCATTGCAGGGTATATCAGTGGACCAACAGAAGATGAGGTGGAGAATGGAAAAAAAAAAATGTGTTTACCGATAGCAGAATAGAATTAAAGTCACTTAGAAGACAGCACTGGATAGGGAGCCACACTTCATTGTAAGGCGATGGGATCTTCTCTAGGATATTAAAGGGACTTGTTTCCCAACAGATCTATGGAAGAGGGAAAAACATTATCAAAAATAGTTGAAATCTACTCTTGATATAACAGCTCTCTCCTTTTGGAAGCAAGAAGAATATAATATAATACAAAGTAAAAACTGATAAAACTGTATCTATCATCTAAACACCAGAGAGCCCTCTGTAGGAGAGATTCTTTACTAATAGCCTCAATAAGCAAACTGATCATTCTGCTTTGATGGTTTTAGACTTAAACTATATTTTAATTTATGAGTGAAGAAGAAACCAAAATAGAAGATCATATTAATAACTGGCAAGAAATTTGCTGTGAGTTTTTTCATGCTGTTAAATAGATTCAAAAGCAGAAATGTAAAGAAAGATAACATTTTCTTTCTTTTCTTTTCTTTTCTGTTCTTTTCTTTTTTTAGCTAATTGGAGGGTAAGAGACACACTTAAAGGCTGCATAAGAAAAGGTATTTCTATATTATATACAAAAGTGAGGCCATGTTCAGGACTGAGTATAATATTGTCTGGAGTTCTCCCTAACCAGTGCTGTACTACAGGTTTACGTAGATTATCTCAATTAATTCTCAAATCTTCACAAAAATCCTATAAGCTCTGTATGGAATGTTATTCTTCTTTGACAGTTAAGGAAACTATAGTTTAGAGAGACAAAAATTGCAAAGCTGAGAGGTAAAGCGGGGACAGAATTCCCACCCAGGCTGCCAGAGTCCCGGCCTCCCCGTCAAAACCAGCATCCTGCGTGGTGACAGCCCAGGGCCAACAACGCCCCGCCATTCCCATCACAGGCCTTGTGCTTCTCCCCAGTTTGGGGATCCCTGCATTTATTACAAGAACTTGGTGTATGCCTGCAAATATTCCCACCGAATTTAAAAAGAAACTAACATGTGGAAGAGAATTGGCATCTAAATGAACTCTGGCTTTTCAGAAGTTCACAAAGTTTACACAAATGAAGCATCGGAAGAAACAGGAACTGATAATAATGATTGTTCAGCAAATAAGCTTCATTAGACACAGTTCCGTTTGTCGTAAGTTTTATCCAGGCCGGTTCTTTGTTTTCCTTCCTTTACCCCAAGCTTCTTTCTGCTATCCAGTGCTTTCTCTGTCTGCTTGACACAGTGGACAGCACTAACGACAGAAAACAAAATAGCTTTCCTGTGTTACTAAAAACGTAGACGGTTTTCTTTCTCCTCCATGTATGTCTGCTTTCCATAATTTGATTTAGGAGAAATGAATTCAGCAGCATGTCCATTTGTAAAACAATAACATATAAAAGCAAATTCAATGAGTATATTTTAAAATAACTTCTGAATAAAAACGTTTTAGATTTTATGTGCAATAAATCATTGTTTATGAGCAAACTAATTCAGGTCAAATACACATTGTTTTACTAAAATGAAGGATTGAGCTCAAATTTACAACATTCTTAACTTCAAAAAGTCACCACTTTTTCATATTCTCCTACCTTTTTGTAATTTTAAAATTTTTAGAAATTTTTAATCTTTAAGATCTGATGATCGCGTGTCTAGTATATCGTGTTAGACACTATCTTTTAACTTGATTCTTCACTTTATTCTCCTCTTCCAATCTAGATGTTACCATGATGGGAAAGAATTTTCTTTCAATTCCCTGGAGTATAAATCATGGCATTCCTTTGTCCAGTTTCTACAGAGCTCTCTCATCTGTTAAGTCTCAATAACTCCATTTATTTTAAATATCTTACCCTTGCACCTTGAACAATACCAGACTTCCTTTCCAAATTATTTCGACATACTTCTTAATATCAACTTTTAACTTAAGTCAAACCAATATTCTTACAGGTACCTAATCATGCACAAATGCATAAGAAAGACCATGCTTATCAATTCTTTTTGGAGTAATTTTCAAGGTAGAGGCTTCCTACCTGAAATACACTTTTTTCCTTCTCTCTGCTAATTCTACTCATCCTTCAACGCCCAATCAAAGCCTGCCTTTTCCTGGAAAACATTTTAAACAACCCTCACTTCTTATTATCTCCCCTCTTCCTGAATTCCTATGGTGTTAGGAATTTACACTGGTGTTTTCCAGGGGTTGGTTGGCAGGCCCGAGGCCAAATTTTGACTGACTCACATTAATCGACAGTTCTGTTCCTCACCTTTCCAGCAGCTTTTAGTGCTTCTCTCTCCAGCCTCTTTTGTCTTCACTTCACACTAGAATTTTATGAACAGGAATTGAGATATTTTATGAAATGTCTTTTGCGAACTTTAGCGGGAGATGTTAATATCATACATTTTCGTAGTGAACAACGTACTAATTTATAGCAATTTCACATTGATCTTTGGTGTCCCCCAAGAAGGACGTGCTAGCTGACTGAGAGCCTTGCTGTAAGAGAGAGTCATGCTCTCTTTCCGAGGCAACTTCTGATGGCTCTAAAGGTGACACAGCCTGGATTTTAGGAGAAATCATTCATCCATACTTCTACTTTTTAAAATGAGAATAAGGGTGATAGAATTTGCCAAAGTGATATGTTTATATGTCTATAAATCCTGTGGGGAACCATCTAGATAGAAATAAGAAAGGAATATGTAGCTAAAATTACAGATTATTCTCAATGTGGTTATCTATTATTTAATAGCTTTGTGGGATTTACTGTCTGGACATTCAACAAATATGCATTGAGCATTTACGTGTACCGGGCAGTGTTTGGGCACTGGGAGCAGAGCAGTGAGAAGACGTAGACAAAAATCCCTCTTCTCATGGAGTTCACATTCTAGGACTGGTACATAATTAAAGTGCATAGCACAGCACACAGTGCTCAGTGCTATAGAGAACACGCAAGGAAGGGGGAAGGTGTTGAGGGAAGACAGTTGCAATTTTAAATAGAATGGTCAAGAAAGACCCTGTTGAGAAGGTAACATTGAATGAGGCCCACAATTGGTGAGGAAGCAAAATCGGTCAATTCCTGTGGAACGAGCATCTCAGTAGGAGGGAGGAGCAAGTGATGCGGGTGTCTACCTACTGTGAACATCTCACAGACTTGAAGTGTTAGTCCCCCAAAGAACCCACAGAAATGCTCTAATTTGTGAAAGAACTGCTTTCTGAGGCAGCCAGTGACAGCTCCTTCTCCACTAGTATATTTCTTCCATCATCCACTTGGAGATTACGACTGCCATAAATGCAAGATGGCAGAATGAGGAAGGAGATAGGCAATGGCACATTGTTTCATGGAGTGAAGTCACTGGGTTGCAAGTAGAAACAGGAAAACCTAGAGAGAAGCACACTCAGGAAATTGTAGTTATTATCTATGTTTTATGGCAAAGACTCATACACTGCATTGTGGCACGAAAGAATATATTCCTTTAATCAAAGTGACAAGGCCAAGCTATGGTAAAAATTTTAACTTCTTGATCAGAATTGTTCACTATTTAGAAGATGATGAAAATAAAAACAAAAACACTATACATGAAAACACAGGGGGCCTTCTGGTTTCCAGTTCAGCAGGCAAGTAAGGAACTTAGAAGTCACTACTCCATTCTAACAACAAGTAAAAAGTTAAAGAAATTGAAAAATCTAACTCTTCTTAGATCCTTCAGAGGAATGAGGTCATGGGGAAAACCACTGCCCCCAAAACTGAACAAACAGACAGGCAGATACAGAGAATCACACCTTAGACCAGAGCAAAAATCTACAGCAAAACCCACCATGGGAAGCAGTGCTGGGCTAGGGAAATCAGAGCTGTAATTGATGCATTGCTGGAGGTTTGTTCAATGTGGACAACTCTGAGGGTTAAAAATGTTGGGGAGATCCAGTCATATGGGACACCCATACTGTTATGAATTTTACCTCCAGGAGCTTTACCAGGTATTCACAGTGAATGTCAGGAAAAAAATAAAATCACCTCTTGCTTTCTACAGAAGTAAGGGAAAAGGAATCAGTTTGAAATACACCAGAGAACTGAGTTCTTAGCAAGGCCTACCCTCAGGAAAAACTATTTTCCCAGATCCTAACCTATGGAGTTTTATCAGAGCCTAATCTACTTGGAGGAAGACAAATACCCAAATTTAGGCCCCTTTAGCCTTCCATATGAGGGAAGAGAAATACAAAATTCCAGCCCCCTCCAACCATCCTGTCCCATGCAAAGCAGTGCTGCGGGGGATGGAATTTAGGGGACTGAAAAGCACTGGTGAAATTCACAGTACACTGGTACAAGCTCACCAGAAAAATAAGATCTAATCATGTCACTATAAAATTGTTCCTCCCCTCCAATACCTTACCACGATATTACTAAAGACTTATTTATCTCAGTTTCTTTTATCCAGTATATCAAGTCCATCTTTTAACAACAACCAAAAAAAAAAAATTACAAAGCATACTAAAAGGCAAAAAATTAGTTTGAAGAGATTGAACAAGGCATCACAATCAGGGTTAGATATGGCAATAATGTTGGAATTATCAAACTGGGAATTTAAAACAACTATGATTAATATGCTATGGGATTCAATGAAAAAGTAGATAACATAAATGAACAAATAATTGATAATGTAAGGGAGGGATGGAAATTTGAAGAATGAAAAAGAAATATTAGAGATTAAAAACAACTGTGACAGAAATGAAGAATATCTTTGATGGATTAGTATTATACTGGACACAGCTTAGTAAAGAATCTCTGAGCTTGAAGATATGACAATAGAAACTTCCAAAACTGAAAAATAAATAATGACAAAAAAAAAAAAAAACCCAGAACAGAATATCCAAGAATTGGATACACAGGAAGAAATATACAGGGACTACACAAGAAGAAACAGGCAGTCTAAATAGGTTAGATTGTTTTTTAAAGAAATTAAATCAATAATTAATAACCTTCAGAAACTGAAAGCACCAGGCCTATATGGGTTTACTGGTGAATTCTAGCAAACATTTAAGAAAGAAATTATATCAATTTATTACAGTCTCTTCCAGAAGATGGAAGCAGAGAGAATAGTTCAAATGGTTCCTAACTCATTCTATTAGCATGACTCTAATATCAAAACCAGACAAAGAAATTATAAGAAAATAAAACTACAGACCAATATCACTCATGAGCATAGATGTAAAAAAAGAAAAACTAATAAAAAAATAGGAAATTCAATCCAACAATGTCAAAAAGAATTATATACCATTAATAAGTGGACTTTGTCCTAGGTATGCAAGGTTAGTTCAACATTTGAAAAGCAATTAATGAAATCCATCACATCAATAGGCTAAGGAACAACCACGACATGATCATATCAGTAGATGCAGAAAAAGTATTTGACAGAATCCAACAGCCACTCATGATAAAAACTCTTAGCAACTAGAAATAGAGAAGAACTTCCTCAACTTGATAAAGAATGCATACAAAAAAAGACCTGCAGCTAACATCATAGTTAGTGGTGAGAAACTCAAAGTTTTCCTGCTAAGATTAGGAACAAAGCAAGAATGGCTTCTCTCACTACTGCTTTACAACATCCTACTAGAAGTCTTAGCTAATGAAATAAGACAAGAAAAGGAAATAAAAGGCATACCAATTGAGAAAGAAAAAATAAAATTGTTTTTACTTGCTGATGGCATAATCATCATCTAAATAAATAAATCTGAAACAATTGACAAAAAACTTATGGAATTAATAACTATTATAGTAGGGTTGCAGTATTCAAGGTTAAAATTAAAGGGTCAGTTGCTGTACTATATACCAGCAACAAACAAGTGAAATTTGAGATTAAACACACATTTTTATTCACATTAGCACCACTCCCCCCCACCCAAAGGAAATACTTAGGTATAGATCTAACAAAATATTTACAGGATATATTTCAGGAAAACTTCAAAATTCTAATGAAAGATAACAAAGAAGAACTAAGTAAATGGAGAGATATTCCATGTTCATAGATAAGAAGATTTAATATTGTCAAGATGTCAGTTCTTCCTTAGTTGACCTATAGATTCCATGCAATACCACTTAAAATCCCAGCAAATTATTTTGGGGACATTAACAGACTATAAAGTTTATGTGGAGAGGCAAAAGAATAAGCAATATCATAATGAAGGAGATCAACAAAGTCGATGGGGGAAATGAGACTACTGACTTTTTCAAGATTTACTTCAAAGATATGATACTCAAGATAGTATATAGGTAGCCCTAAAATAGATTTACATAAATATAGCAACCGATTTTGACAATGGATCAAAGATAGTCTTTTCACAAAAGATGCTAGAACAACTGGACACCCATATGCAAAACAATCCATCTAGACACAGAACTTACACCTTTTATAAAAATAACTCAAAATGGGTCATAGACCTAAATGTAGATGTAAAATTATAAAATCCTGTTAAATAATATGGAAGAAAGCATACATGATCTTAAGTATGGCAATGAATTTTTATATAGTATATCAAAGGCCTGATATATGAAAGAAATAATTGATTGTCTGGTCTTTATTAAAATTAAAAATTTCTGCTCTGTTAAAGACATTATCAAGAGAATGAAAAGACAAGCCACAGACTGAGGAAAGTATTTGCAAAAGACATATGTGATAAAGAATTGCTATTCAAAATATTCAAAATATACAAAAGAACACTTAAAACTCAACAATTAAAAATGATTAAAACAACCTGATTAAAAACTGAGCACATGACCTAAATAGACATCTCACCAGAAAAGATACACAGATGGCAAATAAGCATACAAAAAGATGCTCAACATCATATGTCATTAGGGACTTGCAAATTAAAACAACAATGAATTACCACTAAATATCTACTAAATGGCCAAAATTCAAAACACTGAGAAACCAAATACTGACAAGGATGTGGAGTAACAGGAACTCTTATTTATTGTGGGTAGGAATGCAAAATGGTGCAGCATTGTACTTTGAAAGACAGCTAGGCAGTTTTTAAATAAAAGTAAATGTACTCTTACCATATGATCCAGCAGACATGCTCCTTAGTACTTGCCCAAATAAATGAACACTTACGCCAACACAAAAACTTGCACAGGATGTTTATAGCAGCTTTATTCATAACTGTTAAAACTGGAAGAATCTAGGTGTCATTCTGTAGGTGAATGGATAAATAAACTGCGGTATATCTAGACAATGGAATATTACTCAGAGATAAAAAGAAACAAGCTATCAAGCCAGGAAAAGACATGGAGGAACTTAAATGCATACTACTAGATGGAAGAATCCAATCTGGAAAGGCTGCATACTCTATGATTTCGACTATATGGCATTCTGGAAAAGGCAAAACTATACAGACAGTAAAAACGTTAGTGGTTTCCAGTGGTTAGGGGAGAGGAAGAGATGAATAGTCAGAACACAGAGGATTTTTAGGACAGTGAAACTCTTTTGTAGGATATTATAAAGGTAGATATGTGTCATCATACATTTGTCCAAACGCATAGAATATACAACACCAAGAGTGAGCCCTGGTGTAAACTATGGCTTTTGGATAATAATGATGTGTCAATGTAGGTTCACCAAATGTAACTTACACCACTCTGGTGGGGGTTATTGACAGTGGAGAATGTTCTGTATATGGGGGAGGAAGTATATGGGGGAGGAAGTATATGGGGGAATATTTGGAAATTATGTACTTTCTATTCCATTTTGCTGTGAATCTAAAACTGCTCTAAAAAACAAAGTTTTTTAACTAAAAATCAGGAATGTGCCAAAGCTCTTTTTAGGGCCAATTAATAGTATTGTTAATACAAATGCAAAAATAAACTAAAGCAACTGAGTATTAAATTTAAGACATTTAAAATTATATAACAAAATAAACCTAAAGCATATTGGACATAGAAAATAATGAATAAAAAGCAGAATTTAATGACATAGATAATAAAAAACAATCAATTGATAAATCTAGGAACTAGTTCTTCAAAAAGGAAAAACAAAAAATACATTTTGGACAAATTTAATCAAGGGAGAAAAATGAGAAAAAAGACGACACACCCATAATAACAAATAAAAAGACTATATAATATAGATATGAATAATTTTTTAAAAAAATAGAATATGAAATTTATTACAATATATTTGAAAACTTTACTGAAAGTATAATTTTCTGGAAGAATGTAGGTCACCAAACAAAACATGAAGAAACGGATCAACTGATGGACCAATAACAATGATAAAAATAAAAAAAGAACTTGCCAAGAAATTATTTCCAAAAATGATTCCAGGTCTTGGTGGTTTTAAAGGCATATTCTTTCAGACTTTCAAGGAATAGGTGATTCTCATGCTTTGTAACTGTTCCAAGAAAAAAATATGAGAAAGCTTTCCAGTTCTTGGTGAGTGTAATTTATATTGAAAGCTGAAAACATACACTTACCCCAAAAATAATGACAATGTGAACATGGATATAGCTACATAGTAGCTATGAAAATGATCAGAAATAAAATTTAATAATGAATTAAATGAGTAGTTCTCAATGACCAAGGGGAGTTTATGCCAGAAAACAAGAATGTGTCAACATTGCTTAATCATTAGGTTAAAAGAGAAAAACCTCATAATCATGAAGTTGAAAAAAGTCCATCAAAATCATATACACACACACACATACGTGTATACATGTGTGTGTATACACCTACACAGATGAGAGAGAGATTAAATATCATGCTAGCAGTACTTGAGAGTGGCAGGTGCTTATCAGGAATTTGCATATTAAGGAAATAAGATTAAATAATTCTAATAATGAGTATGGTTAACTCTTTGGGAAAGTAAAGCAATTATCTGCAATGTGTGTATAAAGGTTGTAATGATGTCACTGACCCACAATTAACCAAATGGAAAATTTTGCATTTTCTAGAGGGGATAGGTGTGCCCAGGACATCTCTCCCACCTTTTGAACCACCTGACCATGAGACCCAGCCAGTGTACACTATTCTGGTGATGGATACACTGACTTCAGCATCGTACAATTCATGCATGTAACAAAAAACACTTGTACCCCTAATTCTATTGAAATTAAGAAAAAACAAATAAACTTTGAAATTCACTCTTTAAGCACTTAAATCAGTGCAAGTATTAAAAAAATAAAATAAAATAACTCTTCCTATACAACATTGGAAAAAGTAGATGCTTTTTTGAAAATATGAGCAGGCACACATCCTAAAAACAGTTAACTATACAGAATTATTTTGGTGACCCTTATTTCAGCTGTCCATAGCTTCTCTCCTGTGTGTGTGTGTCTTAGTCTCTCACATGCACACATAATCTCACATGGTTTGTGAAATATCATGCTCTCTATCAGTGCATTTGCAGTAACATTAAGAACTGATGAGTGGTTTCCGGGGGTCAGGGGGTGGAGCTGGGGTTGACGGCAAACAGGCGCAGAGAAACTTTTTGGGGTGATGGAAATATTCTAAAAGTGGATTGTGGTAAGAGTAGCGTAGCTGTGTAAACTTCCTTAAACTCACTGACCTGTAGATCTAAAATGGGTGAATTTTATAGTGTGTAAAATTATACCTTAATATAGCTGTTTAAAAAAAAATGATGAAACGCATAGCAATAGTCTGACTCCAGTGTGCAAAGGCATGTTTGCTAACCATCCACATTTCCTAAGTCTACGGTGAAAAATTAGTCAGAACTCTTCTTCTTTTTGCTAGAATGCAAGATCTTATTTCATAGCACCTGAACAGATACTTTGAAAGTTTGGCTAGGACATTATGTCTTCTCAGAGGCACATCTAACATGTGATCTTAAGGGCTTGAATGTCTTTCCATGTGATCCCACAGTGGAAGTAGACTCAGAAATCTGATAAAACCAAATCCCAAGTTATCAGGGTTCAACTCACCCTTCCTTTTTATCAGGTATTTCTAGTGTATTTCTCGACCCAAATCCTATCATATCTCCCCTGTTCCTTGATGGCTTTTATTGCTTAAAATTGCTTTCTGTTCAAAGTCTTCAATACCTTTCGCTTGCTTAATTACATAATAGAAAACATTTTACGCTGCCTTACATTTGCTTTTTTAACCTTCTTTATTTTAACTACTCCACTTCATGTATTTCATGCTCTAAATAAACTACCTAACTTACAATTTCCTTTACAAACTTTGTACACTTGCACAAGATCTTAGAGAAAGAAGCATGGGATCTCAAAGTTGGAAGTGACAATTGAGGTCAATTAGCCCAGCCACCTGTGGCACACAGGCATCCTGCGCACCCCCAACTCTGCGGGGGAATTTTTCCGGTTACATGAAGCACAACCACTTTTCCGGGAATCCACGGGCCTCCCCTCGTAAAGATCAAGAATGCAGGCAAACCAAAGGGAATAAAATACGGGTGTCTCACTATTGTATGAAAGAACTGATTCTCTGACTTGCCAAATGCAGCATTTTCAAACCAGAAGTTGAGATTTAAA
The DNA here is from genome assembly GCA_963575035.1 of Avahi laniger. NCBI lineage: Eukaryota > Metazoa > Chordata > Mammalia > Primates > Indriidae > Avahi > Avahi laniger. Next base: position 34,205 of record CAUYSK010068266.1, on the reverse strand, counting down.
AAACTGAAAAATTCAATAGTCAGCAAAGCAGCAAGTGGTGAAACACTATATGGAAAGTAAATTCTACTTTCCTGATAATTTAAGGCCATTGATTTACCTTCAAATAACAATTTTCTGAAGTTTAATGCAGATATGAATTAAGGCAAAATAGATCCTTTCATTATTCCACCCCGAAACCATTTGTTATGCTCCCCAACTCCATAGTGTAAAAAGGTTAAGATCGAGTCTCTTTTTGGAAATGTATAAGGAGGCCGTTAGGCAGCGAGGTGAAGAATGTGCAGAATAAAGAACACTGGCAGACATGAATTAAATTCCACGTTATTCTGGATCTTGACCTGGTTATGTGACTTAAGTTTTCTGAGCCTCAGTTTCCCCATCTGGAAAGTGGGAGTAGTAATACCTTCCTGGAGCATGGTGGCAAGGATTAGTGATGATCTGTAGAAAGTATCTCACAATGCCTGGTTCAGAGGCAGCCACTAACTGACAGCCTTTACTGTAAATAACCCACCCCCTAAACTCAGTTTGAGAGTGCTGTTCCTGTTTGAGAGACTCTGCGGAATGTGGAAGTTGCTGGCTTGCCTCAGCAGTGTGATTGTCTACCTCTTCCCAGGTTGAACCTGGCGTTCCCATCAGCCAAGGCTCACCTTTCCTAGATGACTCTCCTGTCTTTTGCTCATGCGCTGTACAAAACATCACAAAAGCACCCCCAGGCTGTCCTCTCACCAACCTCTCAATTTTTGAAAACCCCATGATCTTACAAGGTCCACTTCAGGTGGCTTCCTCAAGCAGTCATCTCATGCTTGCAGATAAACAGGCTCAAGAGCTGAGAGGGGAACAGCCAGCAGGAGTCTGAGGAGGGGGTGGGTGCCAGCACCCATCCATCCACCCATCCATCCACCCATCCATCCATCCATCCATCCATCCATCCATCCATCCATTCATCCATCCATCATTTGTACATACACATTTTGTTGAACCTCTTCTCTTTGCCAGCGCTACTCCAGGTACTGAGGACATAGCAGTGAATAAAGCAGGCAAAAACTTTGCTGCTATGGAGTTACTTTTTGTTGTTGTTGTTACCTACCATTCTATTACGGGAAAAACAACAAAAGAATGAGATTAAAAAGTAAAATATGTGGGCTGTCCAGAAAGTATCCAGCCATTGTTAATATAAGGAGAATGGTTACATCGCTGGGTACTTTCCGGACAGCCCTCATACATAAGTTGATTCAAGGTTATGGTCAATAAGAGAAAAATAAAGCTTAAAAGAGGTGGAGAGAAGAGAGAGGTTGGCACTACAATTCTAGACAGGAAAGCCAGGGAAGAGGAGATGGAAAAGGGAATATTTGAGGGAAGCCCTAAAGGAGGTAGGCGGGGAAGTCACAGGGTCAGCAGGCAGAGGCGCAGGGAGCAGAGCCTGGCCAACTCCAGGGAGGGCGGGGAGTCCAGGGTGGCCAGAGCAGAGCAAGAGAGGATGAGAGAGGGAAGGCGTGAGGTCAGAAGCTAAGGGGCAGATGGTGTGGGCCACGGACGCCGTAGTCAAGATTTTGGCTTTTCTCCTGAGTGACACGAGAGGCCAGTGGAGAGTTCGAGCAGAGGGTTTGGTCCGACACACACTGAACGAGACCTTTCTCACTGCAGTACACGGAACAGACTGTGGGGGATGCGGTCTCCAGATCCAGAGGTGACCCTAATGAACCAGACCTGCCACCAGCATTCACACCCTTTGATGGCTGTCCTCCCCCGCCGCCCACCGCCCCACCGAATCTGCGCTGCCCGGGGCTGGCTTTAACCGAGAACTTGGCGAAGGTACCGCCGTGCCTAAGGACGCCGGGCAGCTTCCGCCTCCGCCCGAGACTCCACGCGGCGGGCTCTGCTGGAGAGCTCGTGCGGAGGGGCCGTGCGGGGAGGAAGAGACCCTGAGGTTACATGAAGAGAGAGGCCCGGGTGTCCCAGCTGGGCACGGCCGAACCCAGACCAGCTGAGCCTGCCCAGGGGCCGACTGTGGGGGAAACGGTGCCGGACTTTCCATCCCCGTCTCAGCCACATGAGAGACCCAAGGAGAACCCACCTGGCGGAGCCCCACTTGACCCCACAGAATTGCGGAAACGATCCCATGAGTGCTGTTCTAAAACGCTCATTTTAGGGGAGGCTGGTTCCACGGCAACAGGCCGCTGGAGCAGGGGGCAAGGCAGAACCGGGAATCCGGTCCAGAGGCTGCTCCGGGAGGCCAGGCTGGGGATGCAGGTGGCTTTGGTCATAGGAGCAGGGGTCAGAGTCCACGTGTCTTGAAGGCCGAGGGTTTCCTGAGCGATTGGATGTGGGCTGTGAGAGAACGAGGAAGGAAGGGTGATGAGGAGAGGTCCTCCGCAAAGGGAGCCTCAGGGCCAGCCCCTGGAGGTCTGGCCACCTCAGGTGGTCCCCACGCAGAGGGCTGGGCAGGGAGGCAGCATCCTGTTGCAGCCTGGTGAGATGATAACAAGATCAGAAACCAAAGCAGAAGGTGGTTGAACCCCACAGGAATGTTCTGAGCCAAGAGGTCTGGTTCCTTAGTTTTTATAAGATGTCAGTGGCTTCAGCCACAGGCCATGAAGGAGCCCTCAAAACTGCTGATCTGGCCTGCACACGCCCTCACACTCAACTTCCCATCGCTGCACAGTGTAGCACGTGGCCATCGACTTGTTTTCCTAGAAGCCTAATCTCTTTGAGCTGGGCAGGAGGCCTCTGTTTCTTCTTTAAATCCCTTCCACACCTATAAGAGCACCTATGCATAAGAATTTCCTAAGTTCTTCTCTGATGCAGACAGTGACTTCTTTTTACCACAAAAGCCGTGTGGATCCCAGGCTGTTTTTCCCTTTACGGATCCATGGATGGTTCAGAGATAAAAGGCAGTATTTTCATGTGTGAAAAACTGTCTTACTAAATGCCCCACTTCCTCGGAAGCGATGCATTATTTTTCCCATCTGGCATATGCTAAACGGTTGTGAAAATACAGGAAGTTCCTGTGAATTTCCTCAAAAAAATCTTGACAGGCTTTGCACTATTTTGGACTATTCTGATTTGTATTATGACATTCAAACTGCGATAAAATAATATAAAACAATAAAATAAAGTAAAACCTGGTCAGGAAGTAGGATGCTTTCCTCACCTTCTGGGGTAACAAGTAAGAACATTTACATAAACAAAAAACAAGCGTGAAAACAAAAATGAGGAGAGATCTTGTTTTTGAAACGCACAGAGTTGAAATTAGCTCTGTCGTTTTAAGTTGTTTTATCAACATTATAGGAACATTTGCTAAAATATTTGGTTTGTTTATACCATAGAATCATGGAGTATCTAAACTCTAAGGAAGCTTAGCATTATTCTAGTCCAGTCTCTTCTTTCTACGGATGAAGAATCACAAGTCCAGAGAGGTTATGATGTTCCCAGGGACACACAGCTGGCTAGAGCAGAGTAAATGCTGGAATCCATTGTTCCTAATTCTTAGCCCAGGTTCCTTCCTGGAGTACTCCTGAAATATTTCAAATGTAAATGTTTACCTTGGTACCTGGGTGGCCACGCCTCCCCAGCCAAGGGGGGAGGAGCCAATCAGGAGGCGGGGCCAAGGCTCAGGCAAAGGAGGGTGAGGAGAAGATGAGTGCATCCCCTTTCTTCTCTCACATTCTTTTCTCATTGTCCTAGGGGGCCACAACACTGGTGCGGCATGTTGAAGGCCAACAAGTCCTATCCTAACAGGAATCTATCTCCTCAGCATAACTATCCCACTTCCTGTCAATCAGACCTGGCCCTTCACTGGGAACATGCTGTGGTGACTTGGTTCAGCACACAGACCGCTCTGATTCCTTTCTTGGCTCTGCTAATTAGAGCTGTGTGACTTTGGGAAAGTTAACTTACCTCTCTGTTCTCTAATCTCCTTATCTGTAAAATGGGAATAAGCATAACACCTAACTTACTAGGTTGTTGTGATGATAAACGTTAATATTTTTAAGAGCTTAGGTCATGCCTGGCACATATTAAACACTACATAAGTATCTATTCAAGAAATTACATTTATTTTACAGTACTATGTCTATTTCCCTGGAATTTTCCTATCATTTCATGGCTCTTCATGAGACAGCTCCCAGCCTGCGATCCTCTTTTTCTTGGCCAGCCTCACCCTCCTACCACCAGTGTCACTGAAGTTCTTGGCTCAGAGGAAGATCCTGTGGCCAAGCCAATGAGGAAGCTTCTCGCAGAGCACAGAATCCCACGGCTTTCAGGCCGGAGGGAAGAGCACCTGCAAAGCTCAGCACTGACCAGGGAAAGGGGTATCTCAGCCGCATCCCTGAGCGCAGTTTGCCCAGCAACTCAGATCTTGTTTTCTTGGTCTATAAAAAGGTCCTTGGCTCTCTGCTATGAGGAAATCTATGCAGGTGGAGTGTGTGTGTGTGTGTGTGTGTGTGTGTGTGTGTGTGTGTGTGTGTGTGTGTTTAGAAACTCAGAATCCCTTCAGGCTGTAGTTGCTTGGCTTCTCTCTGTTGGATCTCTATGTGGCATTGGAAATTGCATGAAAATTTGACATTTTTCTTCTGGTTTTCGCTAGCAATACAAAGTGAAGACATTTTATTTTCTGATGACTGATACATGTATACAGATATATCTTAAAAGAATAAAAGTCTTATTCATTCATGAATTCAATCAGTCAATTGATATACATTAAGTACTTTATATGTGCCAAATGCTGTGCTTTTTCATTGTCCTATGTTGGTGATGCTGATTAGCAGGGTCTCTGGGCAGGAATCCAAGCCAGAGGTGGAACGGAGTGCTCGCAAGGACCAGAGAATGGCAACGAGCAAGTCATGCCCAGTACAGAAAAGGTGTAAATGGTGGGGAATAGTGGGATCTGTGGCAAATCGATGAGACATTTCCCAGCTAATTAAAACATAATTGAAAGACATTCAAATATAATTTTTTAAAAATTAAAAAAATTCATCCATGTCTAAGAAAATTTTTCAGGTTGGGCAAACAAACAAACAGGATGCCAAGTAGAGTTCTCCGAGTTCTGGCCCTTTACATTTAGGTCCACCCAGGTGTACTTGGAAGACGGGGTTAAGCCTGGAGCTAACCTGCAATATTGTCTACAAGCCAGCCTCATGGGAAAGACTCCCAGCCTCCTCCCCAGAACCTATTCTAGAAGGCCACAGGGTGAACAGCCTCCTCTTTCTCTCCCCAGCAGCATCCCTGAAAGGAGAGGCTCACTCTGGGGAGAGAGAGTTTCCGGGATGGATATCGGAGAGGAGACACCATTAAATGCTGCAGGACACATGAACCTTTGATTACCTTCCACCTCTGCCCTGGAAACAGAGCAAGTCTCTGTGAGAAGTGGAGAAGGGACGGAGGCAGCAGGCTTTACCTTTCTGTATTAGTACCGGCGTGTGTGATAACAGGTCAGGTTAGCACCCAGGTCACAGTCGTGATATCTGTAGCAGAACAAAATAGCACTGTGCCCGCAACACAGAAGAAATGGAGTTAGTTGCTTGCCAGAGTGCCTTGAGACCTCAAAATTCAAGGGCACAGAAACAGAGTATCTCATTGAAGACAAACAGTGCCTGGAGGTTCATGAAAAAATAGCAGATACCAAGGGGTGGGAGAAATAGACTAGATTATTCTGGAAATCCATCAAGCTGTGTGAACAATCCCATAGAGCTCTATGACTCCCAGGATTGGGATCTCAAGCATCCTTGGGTTAAAGGAATTTCACTGGAGGAGGCTGAGACACTGCAAAGGAATCTCTAAGGTCTCGCCCCAGGGACTGGGAGACACAGGCTGCAGAAAGTCTGCTGGGAACTCAGGGGATGGCCCACTTGGCTGGCTCTCTGTCACAGTGTCACGAAGTGAGCAGTAGCAGTTTAGTTTTAAAATAGTTAAACCTGTAATAGAAAGTTAAAAACAACTAGGAAAATTTTAAAACAGCATTTTCCATGGCTGTGACTCAAGCAGTCTGAGAAATCAGTAGAAGCCAACAGCACAAAGGAGACTTTTCAGGGGAGCCTCTGGGTGTCCCAGCTATGACACGCACTTCATAGTTCCAATATGACATTTGTATAATGTAAGCAGGCATGAAATCAGATATTTTTAACCATGAAATTTGTTGATTTATGATTTCCATAGGGTCCCCCCTTCAGACAAGAACATCAGGACGTGGCCTGAAGGCTCTTCTTCCTACCCTTGTAAAGAACCAGATAATTGGTTATTTTTTTCAATGGGGAACAACTGTTTTAAATTTAACTGAAGAGTAGAACTAGGTTTCGTTAGTTGACTGATGATTGGCTCCTCTTTTTTGGCATTTCTCTCCTCCACCAGTGGGCATTCATCTCCCTGCACACCTTCAGACATACCTGCTTCCCATGTCCCACAAACCCGTGAAGACCCCAGTGATGGCTGCCACTGTCCAACAACTCATCAAAAAGCATGTGTTTTAAGAGGAATGGTCTCCTTCAATCGATTAAAAGAGGAGGGTTGATATCGTTCAACAGGGGGCATTGACATCAGACTCAGTGGCCTTCCCCTTGCTCAATATTTTTACACACAAAAAAGCAACAAAAAGAAATGTGGAGAAAACAGAATAAACCTATTTTTAAAAATGAGAGAAGTATACAGATGCCGACAAAACTCTAACCTCCCATTCTAAATAATTCCCCAAAAGTATAATAAAAATTGTATCATGCTGAAAAACAAAGCATTCCATTTCTGTGCATTGACAAGGTAACCCTCAAGATCTGTTTGATTTTTAGAATCTATGATTTTATGACTTTTCATTTTCAGGATTACTTTTGGACCATGATCCTGAAAAGACAAACAGAAAAATAAGATTTAAATTTTGTATTGGAGGGCAACTGATGTAAGAGAAATGGAAAGGGAAGGAGGACACTGAAGAAGTTACATCTTCTCCTCAACCTGGGGCTTCTATAGTGTTTTGTCCTCTAGCACCATATCTGAACAGTCACTACTTTTAAACTCTATACTCCTGCTGCTGGTTAGTTTTCCCAGCAACTAAAGGTTTTCTGCTTCCCTAAATATGTGAAGAAAAATCAATATATAAAAGATGCTTGTAAGTAAAAAAATTCTTTGATATGTTAGTTGTTACTATTACTCCCAAGAAATCAGTGGTGTTGAAAGTGAATTAGTATGTAGTGAATTCATATATTAGGAAGTTTCATTCTAAGGTTGGGCTCAGGATCGAAAATAACAATTTTCTGTAATTTCTTGATAGTTACATTAGGAAGATCCAAGTAGAAAATAAACATGGGCTTCCCCCACCCCAAAATCACTGAAAACAACAACAAAGCTGTTGAAGATGGAGCTCCAATATTTGATTATCATCTGTTTGAGAGGCATAGGGTCACAGATGCATGGGACATGAAGAAATCTTACAGAATAGATTGTTTATTTATTCTAGATAACCTCTGAAGGATCATGGTGATGGGGAAACTACTAGAAGACCAGAAATGAGTGAAATGTATTTAATTTTAAGAAAAGGATATATGAAATGTATGCTAGTTCTGTAAGTTGACTCGTTAAATGGATGAATGGGAACAATTTTTAAGGTTTCTGGTGAGGTGACAATTGGTTCTGTACTCAATATTTCTTTTCTCAACAATGTTATCAATTTCTCCGTTATATATTACACATCTGTATTATATCACCAACAAGATTATGTTGATAATAATGCTATCAATTTCTTAGTTGTATATAATACCTCTGTATAAGCAACAATATTATCCATTACTTTGTTAAAGGAAACAGGTTTATGAAATTTGCTGAAGAAATCAAATGGGGAGGGTCAGGAAATATATCCAGCAACAAAATTAGATTTTTTTTAAATGATCTTGATAAATTATACAGAGCAACAGAATAACATGAAATATGAGACATTAAATACAATGTTCGTGCTTGGACCAAACAAGGAACAACTCTAGGTGCCATAGAAAACTCTCTGTGCTAAACTTTGAAAGCCATTTTATTTGATGTCAGTCTTCCCTTCTTAAACATCTCAGAGTGGATTGTCCAGTCCCTATTTAAATACTTCCAATTATGAAAAATTTATTTTATGGAGCAGCTCATTGTATTTTTGAGCTACTGATTGCTTAAAAGTTTTCATTATCCCTTCCTAGAGTTATCTACATGGAATGACCAGACCACACTAAAATGCAATTTTTGAATTGGCCAAGTCAGCCTGGCTTCTGCTATTGAGGTTTCTTCCATGATATTGGTGCGTCTCTCCAGCAGCCAGAGCACGAGGGCAACATTCTGGCTGCCCAGAAGAAACTCATCCCCCACCCCGTCCCACCAGATCATAAGACAAGCAAGTTTCCTGTCCTGATACACGTAGTCCTGCATCAGAATTTGTCTATGCTAATGACTACTTTCTCTGGGATTTTCTCTATAAATTAAATGCCAGCTCCCAAATCTAAGATACTAATCTGGACAAATATAATACTGGATTACCTCTTATACTAGTCTTTGCATTGTACCATGATTTCCATGTAATAATAGAATTTTCAAATCCCTCCTTGGCCCTTGAATCACACCAAATGCCACTTTAAGCAAGAGCAAGGCCATTTCATCAGCCCCACTTCAAATTCCATGATGCGGTTGACTCCATGTCCGGTCCATTATGCATTTCCATTTGGTTGATGTGACCTCTGCAGACCCAGGGCAACCTGACCTTATGACAATAGCACTCTGGCTCCTGTAAGAACGGCTTCTATATATAGACTCAATAAGGACTTTTTCTTTTCTTTTCCCCTGGAAAATGATCAAGATGCTTTTACCTTTCTTCTATTCCTAAAAGAATTCCATTCAAATACATGACAACTAACTAGATGAGTGAACAAGAGATGGGATTAGAGCTGTGACCCTACAATTTCACATGGATAGAGCCTCTGTAAAACAAAAACTGTAAGTGTACTTAAGTAATAGTTAAGAGGAAACCATTCAACTGAAGCTTTGAAGACACGGTAGATGTTTTAATAAACACCCATCCAGATCCATCTGTGAGACTCCAGGAGATTAGGCTCCATTGTCTGAGGGCTGTCTTGGCACTGCAACCCTTGATTGGACAAAATGCTGTGCTCGCCCTTTATGAACTAGGACAAAGCAGTGTCCGCAGTCTCTCTGACATGTGTGATTCCACTCTTCCACAGTAGAAGGAATAGATGTGGGGCTTAAGAATGATTTGTTTTGCTGCTCAGAGTGGTTGTTAATATCCTGAGACTACACAATTCTCACAATTAGGATGCCAGGCCCCGTAGGGAGGCTGATGCGACTTGCCTTTTTCTTTATTCCTTCCCACCTTTGGGTGAAACTTGGGGCCAACCCTGCTGACCCAAGATGCTCATGACTTCGCTTGCCATCTCTGCCATTGCCTTGACTCCTCTTCTACCTCAAAACCTGTTTCCAGGAGAAGGTCTCAAATGTATTAATAAGCCAGTGGAAATCAGTAATATTTGCCACATCTCAGCCATGCCAGGGCTTGGATAATCACTTCCTGCAGGATGGAGCAGGTAAGATGCAGCTGAAATCTGGCATCAGACCAGAGATACTCAACATGACAGGGTGTGCTGCCTTGGGAGATGCATCACATTCTGATCTGGGGGGTTTTCTTTGGGGGAGTGGGCTGAGAAAGTTGAGTTTCATAAAGGATATTCAAAGTTATGACTGCCAACCATAGAATTTGTTTTATGCAGCAATTTTATAAATACAGTAGGAGAACGTTAGATGTTTATGTTATGCAAAGGGAATATGGTTTAATCTGGTAAACTTTGTTCTGAATTCACTCACATGGGAGGAGTCCCTGTAAGGAGATTGGTCTGCCTGTTTTCGAAGGAGCAATCCCAGTTTCCAATGATTAGGGCAATTTCAAGCACCAGGCCTATTGTGGGAGCTTAGGAAGCAGATGCTTAATGTGTCACAGATAGCTCAGGGGAGTTAGCGATACCACCTGCCTTGACAACACAGCGAGGTGTTCTGACTTGGGGCTTCCCATACGTATATAATCATGAGACCCTTGGACAAGTGATAGACACACACATTCCAGAGCCCTACCACAGACATCCTGAATCGGTGACTCCAGGGAGGGCCCTAGGAATATGTATGCTTAACTAATGCTGCAGGTATATCTCACATGAGAAGAATTCATTTCACAGTTGTTAACACAATCACTATAGCTGGGGCTTTTCTTTCGCTTTATCAACAGACCCCTGTTTGCTTAACTCTGCAGGTAGCCATTTATACCTTTAGGTAACACGTTTGTTGAACTCCTACCATGCGCCGATACCTAGATGATGGAGTTACAAAAAGGAAAGAGAAAAAACAAGATGTCTGCCATTGAAAACTTGCAGCCTACTGAAGAAATTTGGCATATGTACTAAAAAATAAGTAAAAATGTGATCTGCTACAGTCAGAGGGAAGCAATGCTGAGGTTGGAAACTAACCCTGCTTGGGTGATTGAGTAAGGCTTCAGTGAAGAGGAAGAATTTTCCAGAGGAGATGGTGTTGGGTGAGAAGCAAAGTACCAAGACATCTATTCATGAAGAGGCCTGGCCTGGCGTTGCTGAGCAATGGGACAGCGCAGCAAGGCAGCAGTATAAGGGACATTAAGGGAAGTGACAGAAGAGGTAAGGCTTGTTGGGCAGGGAATTCAGATTTCATCTTAGAGGCATTAGGGCCAATTGGATTTCCTCCTATAGGCAAACAGGGCGATTACATGATGAATCTGGGTTTTGAGAACCTACTACTAAGCGACAGGGCAGAGGGGCGTGGAATAACAGTGGACACCAAGAGAGCAATTAGGAAAATGTGATTGGGGCTGGCGGTGGCCGGGGACCCTGTAGATGGGAGCCCTTTCAACTTCCTTGCCTCTGAATGATCAGTTCTCCCACCTGGGATCCTTGGAACCCACTCGAACAGTGCAAAGGTTTTTAGCAGAGTGCATGGAGACATTTCGTCACTTAGGTTCTCAGTTAAAAAAAAAAAGGGGGTGCTTTGAACTTTTGGACTGGGTAAAAATGAAACAAACACACATATAGAGGCACCACAATTTGAGACACTAGGCAGTATTTCCAATGCCCCACCCCTTCTGGCTGTCAATTCTACTTCTCTGTCTCTAGCTTCTGCTTAATCCATTGAAACAAAGTTACACAAGCATACATCTATGCGATTTATGTTCAGCGTGGCAACAGGGCCTGAATAAATGACATGCAGTATGCGTGCACTTTTAAAATTTACTGCAGGACTTTCAGTGATAATGATGTGTCAATGTAGGTTCATCAGTGGCAACAAATGTGCCACTGTGCTGGGGTTGCTGGCAGTGGGGAGGCTGTGCCCGTGCGGGGGCGGGGGTTTAAGGGAACTCTCTGTGCCTTCTGATCAATTTCACTGTGCACTTAACACTGCTCTCAAAAATAGTCTATTAAGAAGAAAAAATAAAGCAAGTTGCAGGAAACTATGAAGTATGGTCCTATGTTAAAAATATACATATCAAAACATCAAACTATACACTTTAAGATCTGTGCATTTTACTGTATGTAAATTTATATCTTAATAAAGAAAAAAGCAGTATATGAATAAAAAGAATTTATAACATGTTATTTTTCAGGAGATGTTTTCCAACCTGCAGTTCCTCTAAGAATGCTGTTTAAGTCTATAACAGAAGCTGCAGCCCCCAGCCCCCTCAATTTTGATGACAGGATGCTGTTGAGAACAAACTCCCTCTCTCCTTCAGCAGGGAAATTTTTTCTACTTTTACGAAAAGTGATAATGGTCTTAGCTTAAACAACTGTAAACATTAAGGGATATGGGGTTCTTGAATGAACACCTTCTTGATTATGCCCTGACTTTCCCAGTAAAGGGCAGAATCCCTGTATTAATACAGAGATACTGTTTTCCCCCTTTGTAAAATGATACAGCTAACATTTTGGGTTCATAAACTATTTTTTTTTTTTTTGAGACAGAGTCTCACTGTGTTGCCTAGGCTAGAGTGCTGTGGCATTATCTTAGCTCACAGCAACCTCAAATTCCTGGGCTCAAGCGATCCTCGTGCCTCAGCCTCCCGAGCAGCTGGGACTACAGGAATGCGCCACCATGCCCGGCTAATTTTTTTATATATATTTTTAGTTGTCCAATTAATTTATTTCTATTTTTAATAGAGACGGGGTCTCACTGTTTCTCAGGTTGGTTTCGAACTCCTGAGCTCAAACAATCCGCCCGCCTCGGCCTCCCAGAGAGCTAGGATTACAGGCGTGAGCCACCGCACCCGGCCCATAAACTATGTTTAAAAACAATAAAGCCTACTTACTTTAGAATCACATCTTGTACATATACTTTTGTTGTACTCTGTTTACAGACAGGTACAAAGTGAGACGAGTCACTGTAACATTGCCCTTTTTATTCTATGAGGAAAACACCTTTGAAATTAAAAAAAATTAAAAGAATGCAAAAATCCAGAGACTTTAAACTACATTCATGAACTGAATACTCCATTATGTCATTCTTCAATTGCAGAGTACCTGTGGCCTCCCTCAGGGTATGCACCAATAAGAACATGTGCATATCCGGATGGGCTGTGCATGTGGTCATCCATGTCTATCTGTGTCCCACATCGTCTGCGTCTCTCTCTCTGTACCTGCACATCCTAAGCATTTGCACGTAGGGCTGGCCCTGCCTTAGCAGGCTCTCTGCAGAATGACTGGCATTCTCTGTGTGTATGTTAACAAAAGATCTCTGTTCTCAAACCAGAAAGCCACTCGATCCTTCTAAGAAGGCACTTGGAGAGTGTCCAGGGCTGACACTTGACCCTTACTCCTTGGTGGTGCAGGGCAACACACACCGTGTCACTTGGCCCCCTGACACCCTTGCCATTTACACTTAATCAGCCCCAGGCCTGATAAATGAGTTTGCTTGGAGGAATGCAAAGGGCCACCGCGTGCCTGTGCCCACCATCCACATCTTCCCAGACTAAATAATGCTGGGCCGGCGAAGAGAGCCGGGCTGCTTCCACCAGGTCCATTTGTGACCTGCTTGGAGGCTCTGCTTTCTGCAATGATCTTTTCTGGTTGAGATGCCCCGCAGTGGACCGAACACACTGGACACCTGCTCCTTGCCAGGGCAGGTCCCAGGCATAGCCTGCGTCACTAGGGTGTAGACTCAACAGAGTCCACAGTGATAACCTTGGCCGGCTCAGTTCTATCTAAAAGTCCAGAGATACAACCCAATTCTGAGTGGAGAACAACTGCATTTTCACAGAAATTGTGGATCAAAAGTCTTTACAAATACACATGCACACACTCTCACTCACAGACACACCAAAAAATCCAAAAGCTGAAACTCGAAATGATTTGACTTTTAGGCTTAAACACAGAGCAGTTGAGTTGCCTCTTCTTAAACCCATTCTACTGCTTTAAAATGCTGATAATATCCATTGTTTGTTAGTAAGGGTGAGGGCAATTGGGTTTTCTCACACACTACTGGTGAGAACATAATTTGGATCACCCTATTTAGACAGCAGTTTGACAATACATTACAAAATCTGAAGTGTGCCTATATTTTGACCCAAAGATTCCACAGTCAGAAATCTATCCCATAGAATTCTTGTACATGTACCCCAAAATGTGTTTAAGTATGTCTTTTCTGCTTTCTATGAAGTGGCTAAAACTTAGAAACAACTAAATATCCATTAGTAAGGGGCTTCAAAAATAAATTATGACATATTATTTAACACTGCACTATGTGCCTACAAAAAAGTTGCCAAGGTACCCTATGAAGTAGAAAAATAGCTCATAAAACAACACATTTATATCATAAGATTCCATTATATAACAAAAACTGATGTGTTTATGAAATCACACACAGAAACCTAATGCATACTAATTAGAAGAATGCACCAACGCCCTTTTGATAGGTTTACCGATGGGAAACAGACTGGAATTAGGAGATGTGAACGCAAATTTTCAACTTTTATGCAATACATTTTTGTATTGTTTTAATATTAATATTATAATTAATTCAAGCTCATGTTCTTGGATGGTTTTCACTGAAAACTATAGAAGCATCTGCTTCTGTCATATATTTTAAGATCAGTGGGGCAACAGGCAGGCAAAGAAGCAGGTACAGAGCAAAGGAGATTATTGCACACTAACATCCGCATCTCCGTAGAAAGGCAGTTGTTTTGACGTGCTTTGTGGACTCCACGTACTATAAATGCTTTTCTTTGCCTCATTTATTTTCCTCCTTTTCTTTTTTGGCATTTATCAATATACTGTAAAGCTTTTAAGAATGGGAAAGTTTACTTCTCTTAGATGCCCCAAAGTACAGAAAATCAGGGAAGAATTCCAAGTGGAGACAGTATTTGGGGTAGATCCTGAAGAATGAGAAAGTGCTTGTTAGTTGAAGAGAAATCTGCACTCCAGGCAGAACTGGAAAGTATCAATCTATCAGTAGCAGTATTAAAGGAAGCCACCTTACGATGAGGCCAAGGGTTCCGGGACAGGATGCAGTCACAGCACCAGGGGCAGAGTCAGAAGCTCCACCGCGTCCACCCCAAAGCCGGGCTCCTTATAATGAGGCGCGTTCAGAGAGCGGCGGCATCTTTGTGTGATTAGTGTGTAAAAGTCTGTGAGGTCAGTGCTCAGAGGAGATGGAGAAAATTTGGTTAGGGAGGGAGAGTATGTGAGAGGCTTCCCTGTGATTACAACTTTCAGGAGTAGGGTGTTTTTCTGTTGGATAGGAAGGAGGACTGATGGTCTTTTAGCTGGCAAGTGAACAGAGCAAGTCTGATTTGTACTTAAGTCTCCCAGTCTGTTTTCTATTCATAAAACCCTCTCTGTCTAGGCCCTGGGTAGACATTGCAAGGGTTCTGAGCCCAGGACACCGCCAATGTCTTCTCTGTGTTCTTAGGTACAATTTTAAATCCTTTAGTTAGAAAAATGTTCTTACACAATACATGGTTTCTCATAACTTGTGATCAATGATTTTCTATACTTTTAATCCATTTTGCTATTCTCTTCAAAATTATTTAAATTTAGCTTTCCTTAGATCCCAATTTTCTGCTTGTCATTAAGTTTATCAAGCTTGCTTTCCATCCTGAGTCCTCTAAAAGTCCCCTTCCTCTTAGGTGGATTGAATTGTTAACGTGTCTAACAAGCACATTACAGCAAAAGCTTCAGAATACTTGACTTAAGTGTTGTTTACCTATAGGGACATTATCATTTTGTAGGCAGATGTCCCGGTAAGACCAATGGTATATGAGAAAATATTTAACGATTAACTCTTCAGGGAAAAGGAAAAGAGAAGGCCTGATGCATAAAGTTTGCCCATTTCTGTGGTGTAAATTCTCCTGTCGTTGCCATTTTACGACTGCCTACGTGACACTAATGAATGCAGAGTTGGAAAGAAATGAGCACAGTCAGCTCTCCTGAGCTATTATGAGTCAGTTCCAAACAACACTGACAGATCTTCCTCGGCAGTTGGACAAAACTAAATAGTTTATGCAAGAAAGCCACACTCCCTTCAACCTCATCCAAGTATTCATTCCTTAGATACTTACTAAGCACCTACTATGTACCAAGCACTGTTGTAGGAAGTAAAAATGTGTCAGTAAGACAGATAAAGTTCTTACCTTCCTGGAATTTATATCTAGTGGAGAGAGACAGACAATTAAAACAAAAATAGCTTGCATGTCATTTGGTGATAAATGACAGAAAGAAAATATAAAGACTGGTAAGAGGCAGAGAGGGTCTGGGCAGGGAGGAAGCTTCTGTTTTTTTTAATAGGGGAGTTAGGCAAAAGCTGCAAAAAGAGGAGACTGAGAAATAAGAACATGAGACAGAAATCTTGGGCAAAAGTTTTCCAGGCCAAAGAAGCAGCATGTGCAAAGGACCTGCGGAGAGAGTATGCTTGTCATGTTCAGGAAGAGCATGGAGGCCAGCGGAACGCAAGCAAAGTGATTTCCGAACCTCCCCATTTGGAAATCCATTGACCCTTCCTCTACAAATTTGTTCATTTCCTTTTTTCTTTCCAACAACATCAAAAATGTTTCTACTTAAAAGAACAATCGACACATTATTACTTTTCATTTTCCTTAGAAAGGAAATGAAGTATATACAGAGTAAATCAAAGGCCTAATTACAGATCCAAAGTTATGATTGGTCTCCGTTTTATATGCACTGTAACAAAACTCCTGGCAGCAAGTTCCTGACCGCTCCCTGGGTCCAATGAGCACATGTTGGCTGCTTCATGCATTCTCTTCAATGCGGGCAGTCCTCCGGAACAGAAGATATTCCCCTGCCTCCATCAGTAGATTGTCTTTAAATTGTGTGATGTGGTTGCCTCTAAAAAGCCATTTCTTCTGTAGTGAAATTATGTCATTTATTTTTTAAATTTATCTAACAAATATTTACTGAACAGAAGCTATGCTTTAAAAAATGTTCGAGGAACTAAGGATACAGCAATGAACAGAATGCACTTGCCCGCTACCCTATTGGGGGGTCAAAATTTAGTGAAACAAATGTTTGGACTAGTAATTCTAGAAATCTTATTGCATGATAAACGTTATAAAAATATAACATATCTTAGAACACAAGTATTATTGGTTCATGAGAAATTAATACATGTCAGACAGAAGGTGATTTTAAATGTGAAAAATACTTTGACAGACAAAATATAATGAATTGATTTAGATTCCAGGGGCAGCTTGCCAGGGTTGAACTTGATGTTCTGGACTTCGGTAGTGAAAAGAGTTATCACTAATGTCACAGGGAAGGTGGGGACAGGAATTCACCTGAAAGAAGTGACAACCTCCAAATTTCAATGTACTTAGACTTTGGGGCTGCAATCTGGGTGGGAGGGGTGGCTAGACACTGCATTTGCACAGCACCTCACATGAGATGGAGAAGCTGCCAGGTGCTCATGTCAGAGAATGTTGAGGCTGCTGCGAAACCAGCAAAAGCCCCCAGCCCTTGCCCCTTCCCCACCTTGGAATAACCAGGGATGGCGTTCCTTCCCAGGGTGGTCAGGTACTTTGAGATCCCCGATGGTGACCTTGCTTCTAATCACACCTCCAGTGGGAGAGCGGCGGATTTCTTGAGATGAAAGAGTACCCCTCTCAGGAGGGGAATCTGGAGGGGCAGTCTCCCGAATCAGCCCGGACCTCACCTCTGGCCCCTCTGGGCAGGGCCTGCACCTGGGGAGTGACTGGGGATGAGAAATCAGAAGCTTTGTCATGGTGTGGGATTCAGACTGAGGACAGTATGGGAGCCCATGGTTGATGGTGTCCCTGAGGCCTGATATTTTCTCCCAAAGAATTTCTGAGAGACATTCCAGATCTCCCATCATGTCAAGCCCTAGATCACAGGACCTCATTGTGCCTGTTAAGTAGCTCGCCTTCCTGTGGCCTGCCCCAGTCCAGCCCCTGCACCACCCGCTCGGAGTCCCTTGTACCTGCAGTCGACAGATGCCACTTGCCAGGGTCCTTGAGTCACATTTTGCCCTGGGAGCAAGACCATGGTGCCCAGCACTGCCTGAGGCCAGGGATGCCACAGAGGAGCCGAAGAGTTTACACCCAGCAGGCTCTGGCCCGGTGGGCGGGATCCCTTCTACTGAGCGCAACACCGGGAGGGCAATCCAGCCTGGAGAGGTCCCCACACTGCGAGGAGGCACTGCCACCCCTCAAATGTGGCAGCGACAGAAGCGAGATGGGTGGACGGTGTGGGGGACAGTGCAGATAGATCCCAGACCTCCTGCTAATAGAGGCCAGGAGAGGGGTGAGGGAGGTGGGGGCGCTCAGGAGCCGGCACGCTTGCTCACCAGGGTGGTTAGTGGCATCTCCAAGTGTGCAAAGGACACTAGTGATATAAGGCAACACCTGGCTGTAAAGTAGCAAAACCATGAAGTCCCTCTCTTAAACCTTTTAGGAGACCTGAAGAACTTTATTTAACAGCTTACCTTGGGGCTAACCAAGGTATATTCTGACTTCTTTTCAAAACACTATTGATTTTGCAAGAGAGAGCAAGCAAGAAAGAGTAGATAGATGAAAGAAAGAGAGAAAGAAAAGAAAAGAAAAGAAAGGAAAAGAAAAGAAAAAAGAAAAGAAAAAAAAGAAATACCTTCCCAGATAAGAAAAAATGGAAAGAATTTGTTGTTAGTAGACCCATCTTAAAGAAATACTAAAGGAAATTCTTCAGGCTGAAAGCATGTACACCAGATGAAAATTCAAATCTATATAAAAAAAAAACAAAAAGCACCAGTGAAGGCAATTATAAAAGACATATATGGGAGAAAATTTTTGAAAACCATATATCCAGTAAGGCACCATATTTTGCAAACCATGTGTCTACAACATATAAAGGACCACTGCAACTCAATAATAAAACTATAACCCAATTAAATAATGGACAAAAGATCTGAATACATAGTTCTCCAAAGGAGATATATAGATGACTAGTAAGTACCTGAAAAGATATTTAACACCATTATCCACCAAAAATATGTAAATCAAAACCACAATTAGGTACTACACTATACCCACTAGAGGGACTGTAATAAAAATAGACAGATAATTACAGCAGTTGGTAAAGATATGGACAAATTAGAACCTTTATACATTGCTGGTGGGAATGTAAAATGTTGCATCTACTTTGAAAAATGGTTTGCAGCTCCTCAAAATATTAAACATAAAATTACCCTAGGATTCAGCTATTTTACTTCTAGGTACATGCCCAAAAGATATGAAAACATATTTTCGTGAAAAATATTGTACACATATGTGCATAGCAACATTATTTGTAAGAAATGAAAGGTGGAAACAACCCAAACGTCCACCAAATGACGAATGGATAAATAAAATGTGATCTATCAATGCAATGGAATATTATTCAACAATAATAAATGATGTACTGATACATGTAACAATATGGATTCACCTTGAAAACAGTTCACAATGAACTGTTGAAAGCAGTAAGTGAAAGCAGCCAGTTACAAAAGGACCCCATATGGTATTATTTAATTTACATGAAATATCTAGACTAGGTAAATCTATGGGAAAAAGTAGATTAGTGGTGGCCTATGGTATAGAAGAAGAGTAGATTGAGGGGTGACCTTCATGAAGAATGGAATTCCTTTTTGC
Source organism: Avahi laniger (assembly GCA_963575035.1). Taxonomy (NCBI): domain Eukaryota; kingdom Metazoa; phylum Chordata; class Mammalia; order Primates; family Indriidae; genus Avahi; species Avahi laniger. The sequence continues at coordinate 15,046 of CAUYSK010068266.1, read as the reverse complement.
CATAATAAAAATATTCTAAAATCAATTATTGTTATGAATACACAATTTTGTGGAAAATTCATTGAATTGTTTGCTTTCATTGTATGAATTCTATGGTACCTGAATTATATTTCAATAAGGCTGTTTTTTTTTAAAGAGTTGGAGTAAATCCCAATTTACTTACTTTAGTTATTCGTGGGGGTTCAATACTGAAGACAATGTGGAGTCATTTAATTGAAGCTGGAAGAGGATCCATGGACACTAAATTATTCTCACGTAAGTTCTCTCTATAGCTCTGCCTCCTCTTGTCCAATTGCTTAAACAGAGTAAACAAAACAATAAACTAAAAACATATTGAAAAAGAAAATTATGAAATAAAGCTAAAATAAAATAATTAAGGTATAAAAAGCCAGAGTAAAATTAAAGCAACTGTTTAGGTTGAAGACTAAATTGTAAGAATTACAAGAAACCGCATGATAAAATAAGTAAACACAACTAAGAATATCAAATAGAAGAAATGAAACAAAGATAAACTAATGTTAAAATGAACAATATTTGAGGCGCATTAAAAGAGTGCAAACAAAAGAAGTAAAAAATAAACAAAATACAATAAATTAAGTTATAATTAGATAAAACCTAATTATGCACAGTAATACAAGGAAAAGGCAGTAGAAAATATAAAGTGGAAAATGTGGTAATTTTAAAAAATATGTTAAATACAACAGCTGTATAAATTCCACAATATAATAGAAAGCTATGGGCACATGCAATCTGATGAGTCAATAATAAAGAGACACAGCAGATGGCTTCCCAAAATATGAAATCTCCGGGCAGAAAGTCTCAAGACTGAAGGAGAAATCTCACGTCTTGCCACCTTACCATTTGTTTAATAGCTTTACTTTGCACTCTGTGGAATAAAGGAGAAGGCCAAAATTAAACACATTTCATAGTTGTTCTCATACTGACAACACTCAAATCACCTTCCCATCAGAAACTAGCAGTCACATAGACATGTTCTCAGCCTCATGTTTCTAAGTGAAACAATCGGAAAAAAAAACAAAACAAAACTCAGACATAAGAGCATGAGTGCTTTGATTCTGGTCGTTTCATTATGCCTTGAGACCTTGTATATGATCCTTAACTTCTCAGTTTCCTTATCTCTAACATGGAAGGATTAAATCAGATGACTGGATTTTTTTTTATCTTTTCTTCTAGACACAGTTATTTGTTCAAATGAAATTTTATATGGAAATTGTTCATCAATATAAATAAAAGAAGAACTGATGTTGGAGTAAGAAACACAATAGATTAGTGAGTTAAGTATCTTTAATCAGGAATAAGACAGGAATATGCACTCAGAGTGTTGATCCTGAATCTTTCTCTTTTAGGTTATTTGTTAACATTTGCATATTGCATGTAAAAGAAATATAAATGACAAATATCAGAAAATTCCATATGTTGAGCAAATAGTCCTATTGACTTAAGTCATGAAGAAATACCAAGAACTGATATAAAGGGAAGATAAAATAGTTAATATTCACCTGAGCATTCCTTTGGAGCAGGTACTGTTTTAAGGGCTTAACAAATACTATTTCATATGATTTCCAGAACTCTTTTACCTCCATTTTACCAATAAAAAAACAAAAAACTGAGACTCAAAATGTTTAACTTGTTTAAGGTCACACAGCTAACAAGTAGTAAAGCAAGTTTTCAAAATTACACAATCTGATTCCAGAGAGTATGGAATAATAACAGTTACCTTTGATCCCCTTATTCCTGCAGAATGGTTTAATGCACTGGTTCTCAATCTGATCATGCACCAAAACCACCTGAAGTGCTTGTTAAACCATGAATTATATCTTCCCCACTCACAGCTTGTCAGGTTTTATATGTCTGGAATGGAGCTCAGTCATTTTCATATCTGAGTTCTCAATTGCACTATTTAAAAAGAAATTATGGTAAACAATCAAACCATTAAAATTAACTTATAAAGTACAAAAAATTCCTAACATTTTAATGAAAGTTTAAGTAATAAATAAAATGTAAGAAGGGAAAGTGAAAGTATATAACAATACTAAGTAAAAAGTTGTACAATTTTGAAAAGAAAAATAATAAAAAATAAAATCTAAATATTTTGAACACATTATCTTACATATAATAACAATAGTCAATATTTATATAGTACTTACTATATCACAGACACTCCACTAATCAATCTACTTATTTAATACTCAGATTAACTCTATGCAGTGGGTCCTTATATTACTCCCATCTTACAAATAAGAGTATAAGGCATAGGCCAGCAGCTAGCAAACAGATAAGCCAGGATTTGACTTTTTGCAGCTTATTGTTAAATCTGAGCTCTTATCATCGTGTCTCTTACTAAAAGACCCTTGTGTATTCTTCATATTGATTGAAGTCTATCAATGAAAACATTTTTTAAACACTGAGATAACCAAAACCCCTGAGATGGGCAATGTGAATGAATGTGTGAAAAGAAAGTTATTTTTGCATGCACTAATTGTAGCAGTACATGTTGGTGGAACCATTCTGGATAGTAAGTTGACATTATGTAACAAAGACTTAAGAATTTTATAATGTTTGACCCATAACAAAAAGTTACAGGGATTTCCACTGGAGAAATATTTAGATTCATTTACAAAAATCTGCATGTGCAAAAATATTCATTGCAGTATTACATTTAAAAATAGAGAAAAGAGGACATATCTTTAAAAAAAAAAGACTAAACATTCAAATCATCATGTGAATGCTGCTCTGAAATTATCAATTTAAAAGAGCAGTCACCATATTTTCTTAAGATAAAAAAGCATCATGGAGAATACTGTGTATAGTGTGAGCTAATGTAATTTAAAAATATAATAATTTAAGGGAATTAACTAAGAAAATAAAACTAGGAGATTTAAAATACTCATAGAGCCAAAAATACAAATTATGGATATAACATAATTTAAGAAGGGCAAAGAGGCAAAACAATTAAAACATAAACAAAGAAAAAAATAAAACCTCACAACACACAATCATTTTAAAGGTACTATTTAATATAAGTATTAGATTTGATTCAAAAACAAAACCCAAATATATGTTGTTTTCTTAAAACTCACCTAATGTCAAAGGACAGAAAAAAGACAAAAATAAAAAGATATGGCAAAACACAATAAAATGGAGAAAATGTGTGTGACAGTATCTACATAAATCCAACAGAATTTTAGGAAAATAAAATGACAGCAATAGAAATATTTTATTTGATTAAAATCAAAATCCACATAATGATTAAGTTATTATTCATCATGTGCCAGTTTGCAGCATTAATATATAATTTAACCCAAACTCTTAGATAAACTATAGAAATTTGGGGAAATATAATTGTTGATTTGCCAGAGCAAAGTGACCTAAACATCGAATTAGATTGGCTTAAGAAACAGAAAATGTTCAGTTCCCACAATGGAAGATTAATGACATCAGATACTACTTGATTCGACAGCCCTTCTCAGTTTGGCTCTCTCTTCACTGATGCAAGTTGCTGCAGCAGGACCAATCTGTAACAGCCCATTGGCTGGAGGTGGCAGTTTGGGGTATGATGCCTCTATTTCAGCAAGTCCAGGTGGAGTCTTTAGTCTCCATTAACCATATGAAGTAAGCAATATTCTCGTTGATCCAACATAAGCCAAAGTGCTGGGATGTAGTCAACTCTATTGAAAGCATGTAAAGAATGGTGGAGGAATGAGACCGGAGAAATGATTAAGTAAATAAATAAAACAAAATAATTAGTATATTTGTCAAATGTACAAAAGTAGAAAAAAGTAATTTACGTATTATGTATTATTGCACCTCACATAATGGTGGTTGAGAGTCATTTGTAAGTACTCTGCTCCATATATCCTCTTTTCCACAACCCAGGCTGAGAGGACTCAGATGTCATTTTTGTGTGAAGAAAAAGAGAGAAAAAGAGCAGGCAGAGAGTCACAGTGTCTCTCAAAGCTCCTATTCACACATGGCATTGATGAACTCCACTCACAGTTCATTGGTCAAAGCAGGTTATAAAATCTAGCCGAAAGTCAAAGTAGTGGGATGTATATTTCTTTTGGGATGAAGTCACATGACAGTGGGCAAGAATGTATAATCAGTAAGTACTTTTAGAGGGAAGTGGAGGGAGAGGGATCTTATTAACTGTTAACAAGAACATAATCTACTGCTTTGGGATTTCTTAATATAACTCTAATTCTTTGATCATTAAAAGACAAAAATTAAGTATAATGAGAAGTTTGACATTTTTTATTTTATATCTACCTATATCACTGTCCCTGACTCCATTTTATCTCAGTAAGTTAATTGCCTATTCTCTATCTATCACCTTCTTTGTGTCCCACAGTGTTCTGAATGCCCTGCAGTGTTTTTTTTATTATTAATTAAGCTGACCCACTGTGCAAATAATTGAAATGCTATTTATGAACTCTGAAATATCAGGATATTGTGAGTGGATCAGCAAGAGAAGGGCTAATTTTACTATATATAGAGACACAATGAGTAAGTTTTAATCACAGAGCAAAACACCACAATTGGCAAGATGACTGTGAATCTATTTCTTCAACAAATTGCTAAGATAGTCTCTAATTAGGAGAAAATAAATGAGTCTTCCTCAGCCTTTGAAAATTCGAAACACACATACACACACATGTACATGTACACAAACACACTATCTTCCTGCTCTACCCCTCAGCATTTTTATGCACACATACATAATACAAGTTGCTATGGTAATATGCTTATCTCCATGGCAATTGATCATTTGATTTCTGTATATGTCCCTTGTCTCTTAGTAGACAAATTATAGGCTCTAAACCCAAAGGCTTGAATCTTCAAAAAAGATACAAAACAAAGTCATGAAAAATGAATTTCCATCCAAGAAACAATTTAAGTATTCTCAATAATATGATAACAAGAGTGGACAAAGCAAAGGTTTATAAAAATAATAGCTAAAATGAAACTATAAAAAGTACATGCTCTTGGAAAATGAAAACTTCCTAATAGCTGCAAATGTTCAAAATGACAGCTTTCTCACAATGTGTATACATGATGTAATTCAGCTGCTACATGCAGTCTGTGTATAATTGAAATGATTCCCTGGCAGAAATTGAGGTTGGATTCTGATACCCAGAAGTCATCGTGGGAAAATTTGTCCAGATGCTGGGGAAAATCACCTCTAATCATTTACATAAAGCCATAAACATTTACTAAAAATATGAATACATTGAAAACCTCTGATCTACACAGCAAGATAAAAGATAGTGACTTCAATCTCTTATTTGATTAGAAAAATTGACATTCAAATTTTTTATATATTCACATAATAAACATAACAAAATAATAACTTCTAAACATTGTCACTGGATTCGGGTCAATTTTGTGGCATAGAAAAAGCAGTTTTTGTGGGGAATGGGACAGGAAAAGAGCTGCTTGTTGTCAACAACTTAACATTTTAGGTGTAAGAGTGGCATTTGCTCTAATGTGCAACCCTTTGAACATTTTTATATTCTTGAAAGAGCCTTCATCAATTTCAACAAATAGATTTATAAAATTATTTTGGTATTTGGTGGTCCATATCAAAGCAATGTTTACAACCTAAAGATATATATATATATATATAAGATTAAGGTAAGTAGGAACATCAAATACCTGCAAGCACACATTATAACACTGAATATAAATGTTATAATATTTTTTATCTCACTCAATGTATGAAAATGCATAAATAGAGAAACTAGGAGATTTGGCAATTAGATTAATATAGCTAATTTCAAATATTGCTCTGTTCAACTCAAAATATCTAATAAAACAATAAACAATAAAGAAAAAAATGAAAAATATGAATTTTTGCAATTCCAGCCATTAGGCCACAACTTGTCCTTTTTGAAGAGCATTAAAGAGCAAGAGAGTGAGAGCAAAAGATCTTCATTGTCCATTTATTAGCTCCACAATGTTGCATTTTTAGATGGCCCACATTCATTTTACTATCCCTTGTTGATTGATATTTTTGCAAATATTCGATATTGTTTTAAAAACTAAAGTACACATATTAAGGATTATACCTTGAACAGCATTTCTGTCTATGCTTTGACTATTATACTTCTTGAATGTTGTTTTTTCCTTACTGATTTTTAGGAGCATTTTGAATAAAAAGTTAACCAGTATTTTTCTTTCAATAACCTAAATATGTGTCCTTATTCCTTATGGTGCCCTGCAGCATCTGATATTAATGAATATTAAGAAACAAATCTGTGTCATATTATTTGATAACATGTTTAGTGGGAAGAGTAAATTTTGGTTAGTTTGGAGGCAAGTGCTTAGTTTTATTTATTTATTTTTTTCATAGCTCTCTTCTGCGTTTTGTCAATGGAGGCAAAGCATAGTGAAAAATATATATTAAAATATCATTTTAATGTATGGATCTCCACTTACAAAATAATGTATAAGACAATTGGAAATAAATATCCATCAAAGAACATTGAGAATGGGACCAAGAAGGCAACACATTCTATTTGAAGTCCTGTTGAGTGGGTAGGAGCACAGAATGTCATGAAATAACAGAAACCTCAATTGGCTGTACATATAGGGGAGATTATATTGACCACTTGGCATTGTTCATATATTACGAGTCAGTCAATGACCCAGTTAATGTGTGATGCCAAGAGAGTCATTTACTTATAGGTGTTACAGCTTCAATATTAAAAACATGTTTTAAGTCATTCTCATAAGAAATGAGACAAAGTGAGAGGCTTATGACTCTATCTTTTCTATGATTGTCTTTTTCCTTTATAATCCCAAGAGACTATACACATAGATCGTAATTCTCACCATAATGCATCAAAAAATCCTTAATTAGCTAAGTATTGCATGCTAATTAGAAAAAAAATATATGAATTCTTCAGTTTTTCCCATCCTTAACCACACACATAGAGGCCAGCAGTCTGGCTCAAACAAACATATTTCAAGTTCTCCACAGAGATATCCTAAAAGTAATGTTCTGGGGAAAAAAGAGGACAGAATACCCATTATTCATCAATGTAACTATTATAACTATTAATAGATGATTTCAGGGCATTCAAAACTTCTTTTCCAGCTACGTTTATTACATTCTTTCACATCCCAGAGCTCCTTTTAATTGATATCAGGACCCTGTATTTTAAATCTCTATATCCTAATGAATTAATAATTTCCCAAATTGGTTCTTTTATTTTCTTACAAAAGCTCCCCCTTTCTGTCTTTTATTTCTGTGTGAGCTTCACAAAAAACTTTGTCTGTTAGCCAGCTCTAGTCATCTCACTGGTCTATGCTGGGCTTTAAAAATTCTGTGTTTCACAGTGCCTACTTAAGTGTCCTGGAAACTGCACACAACCCACCTTTCTAGTATCTGTAAGGAAAGGAGAGAAAGAGAAAAAAAAGAACAACCTCCCACTGAGGGTAACAGCAGAAAAATAGAAAGTCATAAAACACTGAGCATCTCAAACAGAAGCCTCATACACTTAATACAAAAAAATATTTAAAGGAAATAATAGCAGATACTAAATTTGGAAGAATTGTCAAAAATCCTTTCCTAGATTTTTTATTTCTAGTTGCCAGAGTTGATTGTGAAGCTTGAAAATTAAGATGGTTTTTGATATTGATCATTATGTGTTTATTTATGTAAGCATTCAAGTCTCTTAATGTTTCTCAGCATCAATTTACTAATAGATGCTTAATTTTAATGCGCAGTTTTTTCACTACCATGATTCCTAGATATTTTTCAATCTCCATTTTTATTTTTTTCTTTTATTCAATAGTTGCTTGTGAGAAAAATATTTAATTTTCAGGAGTTTTTTCTCTCTCTCCTCCCTCTCTCTCTCTCTCTCTCTCTCACTCAAGATCTAGCATTAATCACAGAAAGTGGTCTATATTATTCCTACTCTGAGTAATTAATCAAGCTTTTTTTATTGGTGAAAATGAGAGATTTGTAGAGAAAATTATATATGGAATATATTTGTAGAGAATATATATGAAAAATATTAGACATATATAAATGTGTGTATGTGCATATATATATTTAAATGTGGTGTGTGATGAGACAAGTAGGATGTACTATGTTAGGGTATCACATTTGGAGGTAAACAAAGGTTTCCTTGAGGAATGGACTAATTGATACCTACAAAATATAAGGGGAAGAGCAGAGGAGTCAGGAGTAAAGGAGGAGGGGGGAATATATTTCTGTAGAGGAGAATAATTGGTATTTGATAATTACAGAAAGGAAAAGGGAAGGGAGGAATGGAGAAATAGAGGGGGAAGGGAGAGATGGAGGGAGGAAGGAAGGAAAGAAGAAATGGCAGAAGGATGATGGTGCTATGGTTTGAATTGTCTGCTCCAAATCTCATGTTGAAATTTATCCCCAAGATGGCACTATTGAGAGGTGGGGACTTTCATCAATTGATGGGTTATCATGCGAGTGGGACTGGTGGCTTTATAAGAAGAGAAAGAGAGACCTGGGGTAGCATACTCAGGCTCCTCACCATGTGATGCCGTGCACTGCCTTGAGACTCTGCAGAGAGGCTCCACCAAAACGAAGACCTTCATCAGATACAGTCCCTTGACCTTGCATTTCTCAAGCCTCCATAACTATAAGAAATAAATTTATTTTACTTAAAAATTATCCAGTTTCAGGTATTCTGTTATACGCCAACAGAAAATAGACTAAGACAGAAAATTGATGGCAATGAGAAAAAAAATGGCGCTTTCTAGAAATAAAAATAAATAGGGATAGCTGTAGCTTAATATGTGAGTGAGAATGAGTAGCTAAAGAGGAGATTGGAAAAATCAGTATAAAGTAGAATGACCTTGGCAGCCACACAAAAAGTCTGAATGTTTTCAAAACAAAAATGGAGAGGCAATAGAGATTTTTAGCAAAAGAGTGGCATGGTAATATTTATACAAAGATAACTGGTTCAATATAAAAAATACAATGGAGGGAAGAAACACTGAATGAAGGAATCTGTGTTAAGAGGTTTTTTCTAATACTCAAGTAAGAATCAGTAGTAACCTCTAATAAGGCAGCAGCTAGCAGAGTGGATAGAGCAAGATTTCAGGTTTGGAAATATTTGCGAGGAAGAATGGAGAGAAACAGGCAAATAACTAGGTGTGCATGGTGAAGAAGGAGTCAAAGATTATTTTGACTAGTTCCAGATTTCTAGCTCTAGCATTGAAGTAATGATGATGCAATTCACTAAGCTATGAAAAACAAGAGGAAGTTATATGCTGTTTATCAAATCTGTAGAATTTCATTCATCCTTCATAACTGAAACTTTATATCTATTGAACAAAAACTCCCCATCTACCACTCTCACAGGCCTTTGGCCACCAGCATTCTACTTACTATCTACTTCTATGTCAGAGTCTGAGTGTTTTAGATACCTCATGTGCCTCATGATTCATACGGTATTTGTTCTTAGTGACTGGTTTATTTCACTTAGCATAATGTCCTCCAGGTTCATCCTTGTTGTCATATATGTCAGCTCACTGGCGTTTTTTATATAAGTAGAAAAAATCCTACAGTTCATATGGAACAGTCCTAAAATTAATATAGAACCACAAAATGCATAGGTAACCTCAATAGTCAAGACAATCTTTAACACTAAGAATAAAGCTGAAGACCTCGTATTTCCTGATCTCAAGACATATTACAAAGCAAAAGTAAGCAAAAAAGTATGGTTCTGGCATAAAGACAGAAATGTAGAGCAATGGAACAGAATATAAAGCCGAGAAATAAATCCACACAAACCTGGTCAAATGATCTTACACAAAGGTGCCAAGGCTACATGTTGGGGAAAGAATAGTTTCTTCAATGAATGGTGCTGGAGAAAATGGATATCCACATGCAGAAGAACGGCATTGGATACTTATTTATACTACATACAAAAATCAATTCAAATGGATTAAACAAATATAGATCTGAAATTGTAAAACTCCTGGAAGAAAATATAGGGTAAAGCTTAATGATATTGATTATGTCAATGGTTTTTGGATATAATGCCAAAACACAAGTAACAAAAGCAAAAATAAACAAGTGGGAATACTGCACAGCAAAAGAAATAACAGAATGTTATTCACAGAGGAATGTTATTTATAATAACAGAGAAAACCAATAGAAGGGAGAAAATGTTTTCAAACCATTTATCTGATAAATGGTTAATATATTCAAAATACATTTGGATATATTATGGAACTTAACAGCAAATACAATAAAATAAAATAATCCCATTAAAAATGGGCAAAAGACTTGAATAGATATTTCTCCAAAGAAGACATGCAAATGGTCAACTGGGATAAAAAAAGATGCTCAATATCAGCAATCTTCAGGGAAATGAAAACCAAAACTACAATGAGAAATCACCTCCTACCTGTTAGGATGGCTATCATTAAAAAAACAAAGATAACTTTTGGTGAGGATGTGGAGATTATTAGAATTCTTTGTATACTGTTGATGGGAATGCAAAATGGTGCAGAGCCTATACAGAACAGTAGGAAGTTTCCTTAAGAAATTAAAAATATAGCTACCATATGATTCAGCAATCCCACTTCTTGTATATATACAAAAGAATTGAAATCAAGACCTTATAGTGACACCTACGTTCTCATGTTTATTGTAATATTATTCACAATAGCCAAGATATGGAAATAACCTAAATGTCCATCAAGGATCAAGATTCTTTATCTTTCAATATATGGGATAAGATTGCATTTTCTTACACATAGGTGGACGTTTGTGTGTGTGTGTGTGTTTTATTGTTGAAATTTGCGAAGTTTATAATTGTTTTTAGTTACATGAATAATTTCATTTATAACTTTGTACACTACTTTTGATGCTTTCCTTTTTTTTCTTTAGGAATTTTAGCAACTGCCACCTCCTTGATCAAATCATCCCTCATCCAAATTATTGCAGCAGCATCTTCACTGGCACCTCTGTTTGTTCTTGCCATTCTTCTGCTTCTCCTACTCTCAACCCAGCAGCCAAAGTGATCCTTGAGAAATGCAGCCCTTCTGCTCAGTCATTTCATGATATCCTGATGATATCAGAGTCAAAGTCTTGTTTAATCCCTCAGGCTTTATTTTTACTCACAAGTGATCCTTTTGAAATCCCATCCGAACAACATAGCCCTCCTCAATGCAATTGTTATTCATCATCTTTCAGAAAGACATCAATTTGCCAAGTTATTCTCACCTTATATTGAGGAATAATTCCAAACAATCCCTCTGAACTTTAGTGGAAAGTGGATTTGCAAAGCAAAGCAAAACAGAAAGATATCTATTTATATCCAAAGACACTGTCTTTATGTTTTCCTAATCAAAAGACAATTACTGACATACTGGGATTCCTTTCCTTTTATTCTGTGTCCACTCCCACTGATATAATACCAAATGGGGATACTTAAATACAATTCTAACTTTAATCACCCAGAGTGAATGTTTGTCTGGCTGACTACAATTTTAAATATTCTAACAGTGTTGCATGTTCAATAATTTGCTAGAACAACTCACTGAAAGAGCTATACTTAAGATAACAGTTTTATTATAAATAATATATTATAATTAGAGTGATATCTGGGAAGGTCCCAAACTTGGAACTTCTGTGCCTTTTTCTCATGGAGTCAGGTCATGTATTCCTCAACCAGTTGAATGTGTTCACCAACTAGGAAGTTCTAGAAAGCTTGAATGTCCAGAGTTTTCTACTGAGGTTTCACTACATAAACATGATTGATTAAATCATTGGCCACATGATAGAACCCAATCTCCAACCTCCTCCTTTTCCAGGATGCCCTGAACATCTCAAACTTCCAATCATATGCTTGATCTTTCAACCTACCATCCCCCACTCTGAAACTATCTAGAAGCACACCATAAGTCATTAATTAGTATAACAAAGACACTTTTTTCACTTAAGAAGTTCCAAGGGTTTTTGAAGCTATGCACCAGGAACAAGGAATAAATCCAGATATATTATTTATTATACCATACCTTCCCACACTGATGCTCCATTTCTTACTCCATGAGAGCCAAGAGAGTCAATACCTCATATTTGCATCAAGAACAAACAAGACAGTGTCAAAGAATAATGATGTAGAAGTCCATTCATTTCTTATAAACCCATCCCTCTTTTCTTGAAACTGTCTATCACTACCAATTTTATCATTTACTTTCCAAAAAAATGACTTTCTCTCTGGCACCAGATACCACATACATGTTTTCAAGTCATAGCCAAAGTCACCTGTAATGTCACTAATATCAGCAAAGGTTTTTTTTTTTTTTCCTCAAATTATTTTGATGATTTTTTTTGTCCAACCTTGTCATATTACAGCAAATTATAAATAGGAACTTAATACATTTCCAACACTCAGCTCTGCCACTCATGAGCCTTAGAGTGATGGATATGATAAAAGAATACTGAGAGTAACTGAGGCTCAGAATTTAGCATGATTCTATCGATCATACAACAACCATGACATGGAAGCTAGGTGTTGCCTGACTTACTTTCTTTAGAGGCAATAAATGACAAATTTGGTCCAGTCCTCTCTGTTTAGAGGCTTGCTATAGGGTCACCATAGCAACTGATAAAAGGACAACAGGAAAGATCTTTGATATTATTGTCTAGGAACATTTTCGCATTCTTTGAAATTCCAAATAAGCCACGTATAATTTCAAACATCCTAAAACATTAGATTGTACCTAATAAATAGGGGAAATAATGTTGTCTTTGTGCTGTAATCTGAACCTTGGGGACCTAGTGACCATAGCTAACCATAGTTAAAATATTCTCCCAGAATTAAATGGTGATATACTCAAGTTAGTATTTAGGGCTAAAAAGAAAATTATACAAAATCTATAAACATATGGCTTTTGAAAAATTATTCTACTTAAAAATATATCAAATAATTAGTAGAGAAAATGGTATAAGGGATTTAAATGTTCACTTATAGAATTTATTCTAAATCTACTAAACATTAAGCCCTTTTAAAATTTATGATAGGCAAATTTATCAGATCTCTGAATTCTTAGTTTATTAACATTTTTAAACCAACTAATTCCTAAAATTTATGAACGAGGTACATTTAACACTTTAATTAATAAGGCAGGCAAGAGAATATTAACCTTTGAGCCATCTTAGAGTCTCAAAGTCATCTAAGGGAAAGAGAAAATCCCTATAGATTTTTATATTCTGCCTTAAAATCTTCAGGTCTATTTTTATATGAATCCACAATAATGTGGCTTATTTTACTCTTTTCAAAAAGGTGTGTTAAATGACTTACCATACAATAAATTGATGCTCCAGGACAATGTGCCTTTTATTTATTGTGGTTTCACTTAACTTGTGTATTTACTGTCACAAACATGGAATATTGCTACTTCTATGCTAGAAGCAAATTAAAGCCCATGTCCTATACAAAAGCATTCATCATAGCTGTTTATCCCTTGAATGAGAAAAATCTCATTTCATAATGGGAAACTCTCTCCTGATGATGATGTTAATGATTGTTTTGTTTTACAAATGACTAACCAGTGGAGAATAGGTTAATCAGATAGAAATAATTCATTTGAATTGTTTGAAATTCTTTGAAGAAACTCTTGTCTCTTTTTTCAAAGTTTATGCCTTTAGTAAACACCAACTTCCAAAAGGAAACAGATTGGGAATGTCTAAAGTGCAAAAGAAAGGACTAAATGGTGATTTGTGGAGCTTGACTTTGGGGTGCTCAAGCATCTCCAGATTTCTACCATATCTAAGAGGGACAATTTCAAACACAAAGAATATATATATATATATATATATATATATATATATATATATTCACCACAGACAGGGAACAGGCCCCTGTTATTACAGAAGGCCCTGACTATTAAGTAAAGTTTTATTTCATAATGACTGAGTTGGACCCTTCCCAGTAGGTGTGGCTTATGGGTCACCTTGATGGAAAGCTATTAGTTACATAACCCGAGTTTTATGTGTAGGTATAACCTGAGTCTTACTGCGCATGCGGATCTCCCATGAGCCTCTCTGAGAGCCCACTCAGGGGGGCAAAACCCCTGAGTGGGCTTAGATATATAGAACATATCAATATATCATAAATGTATCTATATATATACACATATATGTGTGTGTGTGTATGTCAGAAGACATCTTTCACCCAGAATCATTTGAATCTGGGAATCATATTGCTAACAGAAATTATGGATGAAGTAGATGGCGGGCCTATGAAATATTTTAAGCCAAAAGAAAAATATTTTATCTTTAAAGGTATTTTAAGCCAAAAGAAAAATAGTTTATCTTTAAAGGTGACAGAAAGCATATTAGGAACACAATAGAAATTGAAGAATTAGAAGTATTTATAAGAAGAAAGGTTTAATTTTTACTGGAGAAGTTAGAACTGTATGAAAGAGAAAAAATATTTGTTCAAAAGAGGACAAAGGAATTAATTGCTTCTATATGTTTAAGCTGGAGGGGGTCCTAGAAAGGAGGAAGGATATTTAGGGGAATATGCCAGAAGAATACTCAGGGAAAATAAAAAGAGGGAGTAGAGGGGGAGAAAAAATGGCGGAGTTAGTGTAGCCTCCCGGATCCCTGCTTCCAGAGAGGGAGACGTAGATCCCGGTCTGCTACACACGATTGGATCGCTCTCCCACAAAAACAGTGAGGGGAATCGGTGGAGATTCAGTGGGGGACACACAAATCAGGAAAAAGAATAACAGGAGATAGGAATACAAAACCTGGAAAGTGCGGACAGACGACAATAGAGAGAGGAGCGTGGGATGGTGGCGCCAGCCTGGCCAGTAAGTGCACCGGGACAAGTCCCGCATGGGACAGTCTAGCTTCCCCACAAGCCCTCCGAGAGGCAGGGGCTCGTGTGAAGTGGATGTAGAATTGGGTCTGGAAACGTGGGACTCAGGGGAGAGGAGACGGGAGCGGGAAGCATCTTGAACTTCCCGGAGCTCCCTGCCAGGAATATACCCCGGAGGCAGTTAGGACTCAGGAAGC
>CAUYSK010068265.1:0-12478 GCA_963575035.1 Avahi laniger | reverse complement strand
TGTCCGCCGGTAACCAATCCTGTTTCTGTACCTCATTTCTGTTTTCTGGACTATTAATACTTCACTTTCCTTCTTCTGTCCACAAATGTTATCCGACCACGTGGCAGCCCTAGTGTCACTCTGAACCTGTTGTGCTTCTGGGGGCAGCCTGATTCATGAATCACTCTTTATTCAGTTAACCCTGCTCAATATAATTTGTCTAAAGTTTTTTTCTTTTAACAGCCGTTATATAAAAGCCTATGGAAAATAAATGTTGAGAAGGATAATTTTTAAAAAGACATAAAATGGGGAATAAAGGCTGTAATTCCAGAATCCAGTGTTATTCTAGTATTGTTTAAAAAATTAAACATTTAATTTTGAGACAATTATAGATTCACATGTAGGTGTAAGAAATAACACGGAGAGTTCTTGTACAACTTTTGCCAAGATTCCCCCAGTGGTACCATCTTGCAAGCCTGTGTGGCACAATATCAAAACCAGGACGTTGACACTGATGTAGTCAAGACACAGAACAGACCCATCCCCACGAGGACCCCTCATGATGCCCTCTTCAGCCCACCTACTCCCCACCCGCCCCCATCCTCTGTTTCATCCCTGGCAACCACTTACCTGTTTTCCAGTTCTATAAGTTTTGTCATTTCAAGAATATTATATAAATAGAATCATAAAATATGTAACTTTTGGGGGATTGGTGTTTTTTCGCTCGGCACAATTCTCTGGAGATTCACTCGTGTCTGTGGGTGTCGATATTTCTATTCCTTTCTATTGGGAAGTAGTATTCCATGGTATAAATGTACCACCGTTTGTTTAATCATTCACACTTTGAAAGACATCTGGAGTGGCATCCTTACCACTGGGTAATGGCAAAAGTCCTGACTTTTCACTGGGTCTCCTGTGATATCCCATCCTAGAGGGAAAGTAGAGGGACATCTTGTTTCTTCCAGTTGGAGGTAGACATCCAGGCTCCCCGTGTGGCCACTACTGGCACTGCGGGGGGATTCCTTACCTGCTGGAAAGATAGTCCCAGTTCCCTACTTGGACTGGTGGGAAAGTTAAGATGCCTTATTCCAGCCTCATGGGGATGAAAGTCCAGATTTCCCACTCAGCCCTTGCTGGCATGGGTGGAGAGTGTACCATAGCTTTTTCTGTGGTGTTTGTCTGGAATAGTTATTTTCTACAAGTTTTCTGTCGTCCTAGGCTGTCCCTCTTCTCATCCTTTGGTGAGAGAGAACAGGGTGTGTTGTTCCTCAGACCCTGGGCTTCTAGCTGGTCTGCCTTCTTCTCTTCATCTTCCAGAGTTTTACTATGTTTGTCTGACATGCAATGCCCAGGGTTTCCTCTTGTATTTTGCAGGAGATACAGGAAAAAGCAGTTCTACTCCATCTTCTCAAGAGCAGAAATTTTGTTTTTAGAAATAAAGTTTTATTGGAACAGAGCCTTGGCTATATCTTTACGTGTTGTCTGTAGCTTTCTTGCTACGATGGCAGAGGGAAGCCCTTGGAAGAAATGTCTGTTGAACCCTTTTTCACTGCATGCCTCTTCCTAAATTGCAGATTTTGATTGCTACTATACAAGGCTTTCTATTCTATTCCAGCAAAGTCCCATACCTCCAGCGCTTCTGCCAGTCCCACGATTGCTAAGCCAGGAAGGTTCTTGCAACTCTCTGAACATATCCTGTCTTAGAGCAGAAGAGAGATTACAGCAGGGTCTCTGCTCAAGGAATCTCAGCCTTGCCTCCTGGGATCCACCCCTGGCAACAAATGGCAGACTCTCTAATCCTCTCTGTAGCAGGTGAAAAATGATCCCCCAAAGATATCAGTTCCCAATCAGTGAAACCTATGAATGTTAGATGGCAAAGTCTTTGCAGATGTGATTGAGTTAAAGATCTTGTCATATGGAGATTATCCTAGATTATCTGGGTGTGTCCTAAATGCCATCACTTGTGTCCTTATGAGAGAGGTACAGGGAGATTCAACACGCAGAAGAGGAAGAGGCAACATGACCAGGAGGCAGAGATTTGAGTGATGCAAACACAAGCCAAAGGATGCCAGCGGGCACAGGTAGCTGGAAGAAGCAATGAACAGATTCTCCCCTACAGCTTCGGGGAGAGAACAGCCCTGCCAGATGTCAGACTTCCAGCCTCCAGAACTGTCAGAGAATAATACATTTCTGTTGTTTTAAGTCACTGAATTTGCAGCAAACTACAGGAAACTAATAAACCCTCCTTTCAACTCCAGTGGAGCCAGACATCTTCATAAAAACTCCCTCACCCCAGGCAAGATGCAGATCCAAGGGAACCAATTTCTACTCAATTCTCCTGCTTCCAAGAGACACGAAAGAGTGTCTGAGGGATGAGAGGGATCTCACGTTACTGCAACAAAGTGAATGTCCAAAGGTGCCACAAAAAAACCCCTTCCTCTCAGATGCACCAGGTAACTCCCTGCAAACCAAGAAGTGTTCTCTTTATGCACCTTCTTTTACCCCAAAATGACCAATTCTATCTGTGCAGAGGCTACCGATCAAATTTTTAATATAAGTTAGACTGGAGTCAGCTCAGCAATGAGGGGAGACATTCAAGGTTGTCTCTTACCAAAAAATGATTTCTTAATACCCCGCACTTCTAGAGAGCAGTTGTTAACTGTAAAAAGAAAGTTAACATGCTTTATCACCCTTCATCCTGGGAGGTAGGTACAGTAAGTATTGTTTTCGGTTTTGCAGATCATAAGCTGTGGCTCAAAGAGCTTAAGTCATTTAAGCAGCAGAAGTGGCAGAGCCCCTTGAAGATGTACTCTGGTATTTGGACAGTAATCTCAAGGGATTTCTCCAAGATGACGCTGCCTCTCTGAAGGAAGCCCAAGAGAACTCTGATGTAGGCGTTTCTTGCAAACCGCTATCAATTTACTTCAGCCTCCTCTCCCACGCTCCTGACCAATTTAGTGACAAAAGACCACATCTTGATACAGTGCATTTTACTGCCTGAGATTTGCTGACACCTGCAGACCAATGGGAGGATAGCACCGAGCGGAGACGTTTGCATAAAAACACCTTGGAGCTGCTGGCGGAAGTCCAACATGCCCCCTCCCTGAAGAAGGCAGTGAAGACAAAGGCAGAGGGCGCTTGCAAGGACTCCGGGAGACCCGAGCAGTCCCGCAGGCCCAGGCCAGGACGCCCCATTGCACTAAACCCCCTATTGCCCCGAGGGGTGGTCCCACGCGAGGCCGGAGACGTTCTGTGTTCTGAGCATCGTGTAATCAGTGATTAATTTCTAACAATGCACGTAGCAAAACTACCTTCGCCACTAACTAGGTCACCCTGAGCAAGTTCTTGCTGCTGCTTTAGTTAGGAGTCATCCTAACTAAATTCTAATGGTACAAATTATGTTTAGATTAATAATAATAGTAATAATAATAAACATAAACACACACGAAAAACCAAAATCCCTTTTACTGATAACAATGGGGTCTAAAGTCGACCACTAGGTCGGGACTCTTAAAAGAAGGAAGTACCAACTTTCTCCGTTAGGTGGCGCCAAAAGCTCAGACCTGAAGCACGTCTCAGGTTGGCCATCCTAGGCTGGGGCCGCCAGCAATTTCCAAGCTTTACATCTGTTGGAATCGGGAGGGCGCTCAATCCATCCACCCCGTTCATATGTCCCCCATATTAGCCATCCTTTTATTCATAACTTACTCTCCCACCAGGACTATCGCATTGTGTGTAGATGAGACCTGGCCTCCGTGGTCTTGTTCAGCTCTCTCCAATCTCAGTCCTAAAATGGGCAAAGCTGGGTATCCAAATGCCAAACTGTTCCACCACACAGATGCTGCTTCTCCCTCCGCCCTGCTGACAAAAAAAGAAAGAAACTAATGTCCATTTTGGGCATTCGTGTGTCGCTTGATGCCAATAATAGTGGTAAAGATCATAAGGGCTTCTGTTTCTTGGACATTTACAATGAGTACCATGCTGAATGCTTGCATACGTTATTTAATTCTCTTAAGATTTCTGTGATAGCTCTGGAAACTGGAACTCAGAGAGGTTAGTGAGCACGAGATAGTGATATAAGAAGGTGTGTTAGGATTCACTTACATATTTCATGAGCTCTTCCATCTCACCTCTACTCTTGCTACTATCGTGGTCTCTCACCCACACCAGGGCTTTCACTTATGGAACCGCAAAAGCAAAACCCCAAGCATCAGCTCTCTGGGAATATAGGGAGAAGTTGGGACAGGAGTTCCTGGTGAGGAGAAGGAGAAAGGGAAGGGGATTGTAACTCTTTCCACTAACAGGGAAGGTGTATGCTGGGCCGTCAGGATACAAGACATGGGTAGAAAACCACATGAGTGATGTGGTGATGGTAGCTTGGACTACAGTTTTAGCCATGGAGATGGTAAGAAGTGGTTGGATTCAAGATACATTTTGGAAGCAGCCCAGATAGAACCTGTTGATGAATTTGGACATGGAAAGGAAAAGAAGGAAGTAAGGGTGACTTCTAGTTTTTTGCCTGAGCAACTAAAGGGAAGGTGGGTCCATAGAGTAAGAAAAGAAAGACTAGGCAAGAGGTAGGATGGTGACTTGGGGAAGTTCAGAAGGAGAGTTTGCTTTGGGTCATGTTAAGTTTGAGATGCCTCTTGGAAATCCAAGTGGACAATTCCATAGGTATTATAATTCTGGAGCTAGGAGGAGAGCCAAGAGTCATCAGCATATGCATGAGATGACTTGATGGCCACAGCAGGGAAGAGAGACAGAGGAGAAGATGTCCCAGAACAGAATCCTGGAGTGCTCCTGCATTTAGAAATCCACCAAGGAGAAGTGAACGAAAGAGACAAGAAGAAGAATTGTGTGGGTAGAGAAATACCAGGCAACTGTATAGTCCTGGGAGCCTGGAGAAAACTGCGTTTCCAGAAGGACAGAGTGTTCAGCTGTGTCAAATGCTGCTCTGAGGACAGAAAATTGACCATGAGATTTAGCAGATATGGAAGTCACCGGTCAAGTTGATGGGAGAGAACAGATTGGAGGAGGAGGATGAGAAGAGTGGGTGAGAACAGAGGCCTGAGGTCAACTTTTTCGAGAAGACTTGCTTCTAGCAGGAAGTCCTGGGGTGGTAACTAAACCAGGATGAGGGATCAAAGGATGAAGTTCTAAAGATGGGACCATGCATTGTCTAAATCCTTACAATTGCACTGTGCTACAAATATTATCCTCATTTTATGCATGAGAAAACTGAAAACAGAAGAGTTAATTTCCCACACATCAAAATCTTTAAAAACTAAAGAAAGCAAATGCTAATATTACAGGAGACCTGAATTATTTTCACTAGACCTGAATACTGCCTATTAAAATACAAGCAAAGATTAAGTACTTTTGTGACTCACGACATAATTAATGAATTTGTTTCAGAAAATTGAGTCTTCATATACTTCGTGAGGCTCCCGGCTCAAAACTAGCATGAGTTACATACAACTCACATGCCAGTTAAGGTGTTAAAAAGTAAAAGTTCTAGGAGGAATAACTGTAAAATCACTCATGGCTAGCAATGTCTGGCCTACGTTGTACATATGAACGTATGAGACTACTGGTGTCTCCATGGAGGGCTTTGAGACTGCAGAGATGCCGAGTGGTGAAAGTTTCCATCTCTCATTGGCTTCAAAGACAACTGTAGCTTCTTTACAGAAGTGTCTTGTTTGGGGCTCTTGTCTCTACAGAGATGAATATATAACTGAGTGTTGTTATGGTTTGAAATGTGTCCCATAGAAAGATTTGTAAGGAAACAGTGTCTAGGTGACCAGCCAAGCTAAGGTGAAGCCATGATGGAGAACGGTGGTCCTAAATCCAATATGACTGGTGTCTTAAGAAGAGGGAAATTTGGACACAGACACACAGGGAAAAGCCCATGTCACATGAAAGCAGAGATTGCAATAATGTTGCTGCAAATCAAGGAATTCCTGAAGCTACTTTGGTTTGGGGGATGGAAGAATCCTGCCCTAGAGACTTCAGAGGAAGCGTGGCCCCACTGACACCTTGATCTCAGACTTCTGGCCCCTAGAGATGGGACAGGATAAATTTCCGTTGTTCTAAGCTGCCTGGTTTGTGTTACTCTGTGACAGCAGCCCTAGGAAACTGTGATAAGTGTTAACTGAAAAATAAACAAACTCCGAATGCAACGTACACGTTACACGAGAGCAATGCAAGGATTAAAAGGCAAACAAAAGTCATGAGCTTCACCATATCCTTGTTATTCTACATGCAGGATGCACCTGCCAGAGGAAATATTTGAATTAAATGCATGTTGGCATTTTCATATTGGACTACAGTGGACGTTTTAACATCTGGAAGTGGCAAGCAAAGCTATGGACTCAGTCTGAAATTCATCCAAGGGCAGAGAGAAACAATTCTATAGACAAGTACAGGAAGAATCGGGTTGGTTTCTACTCTTTTCCTTCAGAGCCCAGCTCATATTCCGGTCTGGGAGGAGGCAGGAGATGGGGGTGACTTCTCTAGAGGGAATTTTAGCATTTTCTGCCCAAACTGTCCTTAGGGGATCTTTGCACTTTCTCATATATAGCCTGGAGGTGGGTGATGGGTCACGGTGGCCAAACTCTTTCTGCAGAGATGATCTGGCACCTTCTGCACTCAAGCTTTGAGGCCTCTGCCAAATACAAGGAGAGCACAGGAAAAGTCACATTTCACATCCTGTTACAAAATAATAGAATGCGTGGATGTGAGTTAATTATTTTGTACAATGCCCGACTCACAGTAGGCACCCAGGAAATGGTATATGAAAGGTATAGAATCTCAGTCTTAGCGAAGGCAGGGTGGTTGCTAAAATTCACTCAAACCTTTAATGGTACTTATAATCTGAATTTCACTCTCTGAATAATAAAGTTGTCTTTTAGAAGGTGGTTTTTCATTATGGGAATAAAAATGCTGAATAGTAAACTCCAGTCCCAGCACAGTCCTGGGGGGACCTGTTGGGCACAGGGGCACTGCCTTTTGCAACATTCGACACACAAAAGGCTCCTACCTTGGGTTCCTGTCCAAATGGCTCATTTGTCTGACAGGATCTTAGAAAGAAACAGTCGTCAGGTCCCTGTGGCAGCCCAGCAGGAGCTTGGAAAGTTCAGTGAAAGGAAAACAGTGTAGACAAAGCTTTGAACCTACCTCCGCGGTGTTGATTTGGTACCTGACCAGGGACAGGTAACTTGACTCAGCTGAATTTCATTAAAATAATGCTGAAAAATATGATTGCAACATTCTAAGAAATAGCCGAGGATCATGTCATTACGTAGAAGCCCAAACCTTCATAATCTATTTCTTTAATGTGAAGTAATTAGAAAAAGGCACTTTTCTGGCCATAAAACCATCCATTGATCATAGATTCCATTATTATTATCCATTTTGATGAGCATGTGTTTCCTGGGATGAAATACTGTATGTGAGGCCTTTTTAAAAAATCTAATAGAGGGTTCTTTCTCTTTCTAAGTAGCAATTAGGTCGCTGAGAAGAGTCAAACTGTCTATGAGTCACCATGAACTTTCAGCGTAACACGGAGCTAGTTTGGAAATCAAAACTGACATAATTACCTGTGACAACACCGGTGCTGGGTAATGATGAGGAGGAGTCTCCCGTAGAGTTGAGAAGTCTTTTGTAACAATTTAGATTATAATTCACCCAACAAGTATTCATCGCGGCCTATTATGTGCACACAGATCAGTGTTGTAATAAAAAGCAGACATTTTTTACATTTCTATTTTGTGAGGAAGGCATTTTCTGACATCTGTGGCTAAAGATTTTTCCGGGGATATTTTTACGTGTCTTTGTTTTATAGCTCAAGCTCTGGGGATGGGAATGTTAATCTGAGTTTCTAAGGATTTCAAGGAGACATTTGGGGAAAGGAAGAGGTGGTTTCCTCCTCCGTGCCACGGCCTCCCGGGGAGGTGGTGAGTAACCAGCCTGCAGAGCACAGAACCGGTTCTCTGAAGATGGCCGGGAACAAATGTCCCAGTATCTTCTGCTTTTCTCTAAATGAGAAGATGAGAAAAGAATATTGAAAGAGGAAATGGGAGTAGGTAAATTATGAGATAAAGTTATAAAGGTAAAAACAAAGCAAAAGTGAGGAAATGACAGCCTTATTTTTTTTTTATTAAACAAAAACTCTTATTATGGCACTTGGTCCCTTTTATTTTCAAGTAGGTCGATTTGATAGTCTATTCACTTTTACATTGAATATTGGAACAGTACGTTCCAGCCTCAGAAAAAAAGCAATGTGAAATTTGTGTTGTGATATACGGAAAGCAACACTAAAACTCCAGGGCGTGCACGTTGTTAGAACACTCAAACAGACGGAAAAACATCTGAAAATGTTGCCAGAGCTGAGAAACAACTGAACAGCCGAGCAAAAAGCATCAGACCTCACCCTGATCCCTATCAGATCCCAGAGTCATCTATGGCATCTTCCTCCCTGCACTCTCTAAACTGTCCAAAGCCAAATTCATCCACTGCAACGTCTCAGAGCCCCGCCCTGCCCATCTGCCAACAGCCCCGCGTCCCTGTCTTGCTCTGAGTCTTGGCTTTTACCATTCACCCAGTTATCAGGCTACAAACCACACTCCCAATTTCTCACAACATTACTTTTGCTCTTCTGGAATACCAATGTATCTAATGCCCAAGTCTAACATCTGTCACCTAAAACAAATTAGCCTCTAACCAGTGCTCTGTTCTCCATTTCTTTCCACTCTGCTACAGAATGATGGCTCAAAACCAGATCAGAGCGTGGCATGACCTTGCTTTAAAACCTCTCAGGGTTCTCTTGCTACAGAATGAAGACCACGCCCCCCAGCCTAACGCGTGAGGCGTGAGTTCTTTCCAAATCTGCTTTAGCAGTGTCACAGTGATGATGATGATGAGATCACACACATGCACATTTATACAAACACCACTTGATAACCCTCAAAAACCTGGCAGAATAAATGTGTAGATATAGGAGAGGGGGTGGGTTAAGCTACTCAAGAAATTCAAAGAAACAAAAAAATTTTTTAAATAATAAAAGTGAAAGCACTTAATGAATTAAAAAAATTACCAAAATGAGAAGAATGAAGCTTGTTACAAAATAAGGAGATAAATGATTTCTGGTTCTTTTCTTTCTTTCTTTCTTTCTTTCTTCCTTTCTTCCTTTCTTCCTTTCTTCCTTCCTTTCTTTTTTTTTTTGAGGCAGCGTTTCATTTGTTCTTTTGCCCACGCTAGAGTGCAGTGGTGTCATCACAGCTCACTGTAACCTCAAACTCCTGGGTTCAAGCAATCCTCCTGGCTCAGCTTCCCAAGTAGCTGAGACTACAGGCACACAGCACCACACCTAGCTATTTTTAAAGTTTTTTGTAGAAACGAGGTCTCGCTATGTTGCCTGGGCTGGTCATGAACTCCTGGCCTCAAGCGATCCTCCTGCCTCAGCCTCCCAAAGTGCTAGGATTACAGGTGTGAGCCACCACGCCTGGCTCTTGGCATGACATTGAATTTCACTTTAAGCACTGGAACAGCACAGTTAAGCCTTAGAAAAAGAGAGGGAGAGAGCTATTTATTTCCATATTCACTAGGAGCAAGTAATGTGTCAGGTGGTTAGAAAAGAACCTGATTTCCTTAATGTCAACAGCGCAATCCCTGAATGAGGATACGACTATTAAAATAAAAGCAATGTTTCATACATTTTTTTTTCTATTTATCTACAGGGCTAAAAAGATTAGCTAGATGATGGATTGGAATTTTAAAACTCCCAGGAGACACATTCCCTAGCTATACATGCAGACAAGGAAGAACACACGTCTCTGGGCCAAATTCTAATAAGTGATATTCAGAGATACCACAAGAAAGTTAAAGAGCTTATTTCAATGACAAAGGATGGGGACCTAATTGAGACTTGTAGGGTTCTTCTTTTCCATCTTCTGCCAGGAAGAAAATACACCAGTTCATGTCACAGATCATCACCAAACATCACGTGGGAAATTATGGCAATTATGTGTGAACACATAATTTAGTTTATGATC
The DNA here is from genome assembly GCA_963575035.1 of Avahi laniger. Classification (NCBI taxonomy): domain Eukaryota; kingdom Metazoa; phylum Chordata; class Mammalia; order Primates; family Indriidae; genus Avahi; species Avahi laniger. Next base: position 2,447 of record CAUYSK010068265.1, on the reverse strand, counting down.
ACTAATTAATCAGCAGTAAAACTTATGTCACATTAAAGAGAGAACAGCAAAATGGATACAAGGTATAAATTCTGAACGCTAAAGATTGCAGGAGGTTGTTATCTTTTCACTTTATAGACCCTAGCTGGAACCTCTTACAAAAAGGACAGTGAAGGAGTTAGCTAAAATTAGAATTTTGGAGGAAAAGCAATCTGCAGTGGATTTGCAGAAGAAGGTCTGCAAAGAGCAAAGGTCAAATCAAATAAAATCCTTCCATCACGTGGTCCGAGAGTTGGCCAGGCCCCGCCCCTTTTCCCAGACTCCCTTTGCACTTAGACATTTCTGGGCCTTTGCTCAGTCTCTGTCTGAAATTTCCTCTCCCAACCTCCTCTGACTCACAAAATCTTACTAATCCTTTATGACCCTGAGCAAATGTCACTTCGGTGACCCTCTCACCTCAACCAGGTGTTCCCAGAAACAGCACGCTGCACATACCTTTATTTATTTTTTTTTTTCTTTTTTTTAATTTGTGTGTCCTGGCAACACATACCTTTATTATAGTGTTTACCTCTCAGTGTCATGACTGTTTACTTGTAGGACTGTCTCTCCCTCGGGACAGAGCTGGTTTCGTCTTTCTGAGCACCAAGCTGAGTGAGCATGCTTGGTAAGAGAAGGAATAAATTAATGCATAACAGAGACACAATTTCTGGCATCAAGCCTGCGCATGTCACCCCCTGCTTAACCTCTCCAGTCCCGATTTCCAATATCCCTGTGTTATAAGGAAATGCCATTAATTGCTAAAATAACTATGACTCTAGGAATCTAAAGCAGTTTTCTTCTGTATCGGTCGATTATTACTACATAACAAACCACCCACAAAATGAACGATTGACTGTTTTATTATTTCTGTATAGTTGGATGGGGATTCCTCTGCTGGTCTTGTCTGGGCTCATTCACGTGATTGCATTCAGCTGCCTGGGATGGATCATCATGACAGGGGCCTCGGTGCTAGCTGGCAGCTGGGTGCCTGGTCCTCTTCCAAGCATCCACTCATCCTGCATACACTGCACTGCACTGTCTGCACTTGTCACTTGGACAAGCTCCAATGCATAAGCCTCTGCTACGTCATATGTATTGGTGTCCCATTGACCAAGGTAAGTCACATAGCCAAGCCTGGTCAACAAGGGGGGAATTAGACTCTGCCTCTTGTTGAGCAAAGCAGCGAAGAATTTACAGTCTCGTTTAATCTACCACAACTTCATAGACATCATATTAAGTTAATTTTCTTGTTGCCGCTATTGCAAATGGGATCTTTTTCTATTTTGCCTCCTCCTGCCAATATTTTTATCCTTAAACTTAGGTTCTTACCTAATTTCATTGGTTAGCTTTTGCAGGTCAATGTTTAAAAAATAGTTCTGAACTTGCTGGGAATGCTTCTGCTATTTCACCACTTATAACGTTGGCCATTGATTTAAGTTCTTTCCCACCGAGGGAAAGATCCCTCTATTTTATTTCATTAAGAGTTGTTGCTGTTTTTGTTTATTTTTTTTTGATTGGTAATTCATGTTGAATGTCAACAAAAAAGCATCTTTTGGTATGATTATTTGTTTTCTTTTGATTTATTAATATGATAGGTTACAGGAATAGATTTTCTAATATTGAGCATTCACTGTGTCTCTCATACAAAGCCTCCCTCCCCCACCTCCCACCTTGAGCTGCCGGGAGGTGAAAATTTCACAGACTGTCCATGAATCCCAGCTGTCCACTCCCATGTCTCCCTATCTGTGTGTGTCTCCTCACCTAAGGCTGCCATGTGAAGTTGCACAGCCTGTGCACTGCACAACCCCAAGAGAGTGATTCAGACAGATGATGATGGGAATGTTATCCTGGAACTGTATTATGCAGAGGTCCTCAGATTAACTTTCCCTCCCTTCTGCCTCAAAGCCCAGGGTAGAGCTAGGCACATAGTTGGCTCGGGAATTACTCATTGAGGTGTTAGCCCCTAGATCTGTGCTGTCCAACACAGTGGCAACTAGCCACAGGATGCCACTGAGCTCTCGCAATGCTGTGAGTCTGAAGTGGGGTGTGCCATAAATATAAAATACATAGAGACTTTGAAGGCTTAATACGAGAAAAGAATATAGAATCTCTCATTCATAATTTTTTTTTTTTTTTGAGACAGAGTCTCGTTCTGTTGCCTGGGCTGGAGTGCAGTGGCGTCAGCCTAGCTCACAGCAACCTCAAACTCCTGGGTTCAAGCAATCCTTCTGCCTCAGCCTCCCGAGTAGCTGGGACTACAGGCATGTGCCACCATACCCGGCTAATTTTTTCTATATCTTTTACCTGTCCAATTAATTTCTTTCTATTTTTGGTAGAGACGGGGTCTCGCTCTTGCTCAGGCTGGTCTCAAACTCCTGAGCTCAAACAATCCACCCGCCTCGGCCTCCCAGAGTGCTAGGATTACAGGC
>CAUYSK010068264.1:0-24233 GCA_963575035.1 Avahi laniger | reverse complement strand
TTTAAAAACAAAATAAGATAGATTTAGAAGCTAGGAAACAAAAGCAGGAAAACAAAGAAGTGGCTAAGGATATGTTGATTAATGTTAGACTTTATCAGGCATGCAACTTAAAATTTCATAACCACTTGTTAAAAATAAAATCTGATCAAGTTAGAAAAAATTTAAAACTTTATTGTTGTACAATAAAAGAAATTACAAATTGCAATCCAGGAAACCTGAAACCTAATGTGACTATGGTAAATGACAATGCATTGTATATTTCAAAATTGCTAAAACAGTGGATTTTAAATGTTTCCATCACCAAATAATGATAACTATGTGAGGTGATAGATTTGTTAATTAGCCTGATTTAATCATTCCACAGTGTAAATATCAAATTGTACCCCCCAAATATATACAATTATTGTTTGTCAACTAAAAAAACCTAAAATGGTAAGACAGAGTATCATCTTTACAGAATGCCTTATAAAGTGAAAATGAGGATGTTGGTTAACCTTTACAAATACTAATTACTAAAATAGAGTTTTCTGGATAGTAGTGAATTGGTTAAAATTGGCTATCTTATTTTTCAAAGGCAACTCCATTTTTTTTTATGATTATCATAAGCATTTTACAAGAAATAATCGAAGAAGCTAGATTAAGTTTCACATATGCGTCCTAATCGGTTATGTCTGCTCAGGGAACTCTTTGGCCTGGCCTCCATTTAATTTAGCACATTTAAAGAATAGATTATATATAGTGCGTGTTCAATCCGTGAAAAATATTTCAATTTGAGGGAAAAATAAACAAAAATCTGGATAAGTAAAAAACACACAAAAAGATGTCAGGAAGAAAAACAAAAGAGTAGATTCAAACATTTAAAGGTACTAAATCATTCTGTTTAGAGACAGATAATTTAAGACTGGATAAAAAGCAAATATAAAGGTAACATTCAAATATCTAACAATAGACTATTGTTGGTGAGGTTGTAGAACACTCATTTGTTGCAGTAGGAATGCAAAATAATACAGTCAATTTGGAAAACAGTTGGCAATTTCTTACAAAGCTAAACATAGTTTTACCATAAACCCCAGCAATTTGCCCCTACATCTTTACCTAAATGATTTATATACTTATATCCACACAAAAGCCAGGAAACAAACTTATTCATAATCACTAAAAATTTAAAGTGACCATGATGGCCTTTAATAGATAAATGAGCAAACCAACTATACATAGTACATCTATACGGTGGAATACTACTAAGCAATAAAAATGAATGAACTATCAAGTCATGTAGGACATAGATAAATCATAGATCATATCGATAAGTGAAAAAAGCTAATCTTAAAATTACACATATCATATGATTCCATTAATATACAGTCTTAGTTAATACAGACTGCTGTAACAAAGTACCATAGTCTTGGTGGCTTATAAACAAAAGACACTTATTTCTTACAGTTCTGAAAGCTGGAAGTCTGCAACCACAGTGCCAGTATGGTTGGGTGCTAGCAAGAGGTTAAGAGCTTCTTCCAGGTTGCAAACTGTCCACTTCTTGTTGTATTGTCATATGACAGAAAGAAAGCTAGCCAGATCTCTGGCCTCTTCTTCTTAAGGGCCCTAATCCCATTCACGAGGGTTTCACCATCGTGAACTAATCACTTCCCAAAGTCTCAATTACCATCACATTTGGATTAGACTTTCGACATACGATTGTTTTTTTTTCGGGGGGTGGGGGACACAAACATTCAATCTATAGTATATAAATTCTAAGAAAGGCAAAATATACAGAGATAATGAATGAATCAATGGTTGTCAGAGTTTCAAGGGGAGAGATGATAGAATAGGTAAAATACACTGGAATTTTTTAGGACATTAAATATATAAGATGCTGTAATGATATATACATAAAACTGCATTTATCAAAATCTATAGAACTTTACAGCACAAATGCTGAATATTAATATATGCAATTAAAACAAAAACAAAACCTTAGAAGGTGAAGGATTCCAGAATGGAAGGCAGAATGTGGAAAAACAATCCAGTAGTATTAGCAATACACAAGACAATTTCTCTAAAAGGGAATAGGGTTAACTTTGGAAATGAGTGGAATGTGTAGGCAAAAGAAACTATGTGTAAGAACTGTGCTCAAGACAATGAAGGTTTTCATATGGGGTACTGGTAAACAATTCTGAAAGTGCTGGAATTAAACAATTAAATAAATGGTAAATGCTAAGAAAAAGGTTTTTTACTATTGAAGCAGGAGGTTACAGATCAACAAGGGAAGAAGTCTGGAATAATCCATATGGTAATAAACTAGATTTGGAGATATAAGTATGAACTCATATGCAGCTTTTTGTAAATTCAGATGATTATAAAATATTTATAGACATGTCTGTGTGAGTGTATATCTATATTTAATATATAAAGTTATAATGAACATATAAGGTCCTTGCTCTGTCAGCTGAGTCTAGAAGAAATGATTGTCCAGAGCAAAGAGTATATCTAAAATCCAAATCTAATAATAAATGAAGCCAGATTTTCTTAGAGAAATGGAGGATTCTAGAACTAAGGTAGGAAATATACAAGATGAGCCTCTAACATCTTGTAGTGACAGAAAGTACGGAAGTTCCCCCAAAATAGAAACCTACATTGATGGGGTTATGTCAAAGGGATATAGGATCAAAGTAAAATAGCTCCCGATGGACAATGCTGCAACAATTTGAGCAAAAATTAAATAAATTAGTATTGAATTATAACCCAAAGCATAAAGTAAATATCTATGAGCCCATACTGATATTATTATAAATGATTGAATAAATAAATAATTGGGTAGGAATAGACAAATCTCCCTTGCAAAGAATTCCAAATAATTTACATAGATACTCTGCCCTCAAAGACAGAAAGAGTAAGTCACCACTCCTTAAGTACGGTCTGCTTATAGTAACTTCTTTTCAAAAAGAATAGTATGGAATGGGAAGGGGTGGAAGACTAACTTTATAACTGAGAAACCCAACAAACACTACTTCAGCTGGATGATCAAGGATAATATCAGTGATAAATCATTGAAATATAACCTTGATGTGATGTGATGAAAATGACACTTTGCTTCTATGATCTTCCTACTAAAATCCCATAACCACATTCTAATCATGAGAAAACCATCAGATGATTCTGATGGGAGGATATCTTATATAATACTTGACTCCTCAAAACCATCAAAATCATCAAAAACAAAGAAAGTCTGCAAAACTCTCAGAGCAAGGAAGAACCTAAGGAGATAGATGTTATGACAAAATGTAATGTATTCTGGATGGGATCCTGGAATAGAAAAAAAGTACATTAGGAAAAAACTAAGGAAATATTTAAAAAGTGTGCATTTCAGTTAAAAATAATGTGTCAATATTGGTTCATTAAATGTGACACTTTTACCATAATAATGTTAATAACAGGGTAAACTTGGTACAGGGTATATTTTAAGTCTTCATGCTATATTCTCATTTTTTTCCTCAAAATCTAAAATTGTTCTAATAAAGTCTGTTTTTAAAAATATTCAGGATCATTATGAATAATATACTGTTGAGGTTAAGAGCAAAATTTCTGATTCAAACAGAGTTTACACCTTACAGTGCATGTGACAATGGGCAACATGCTTCCTTTCCCTGCACCTCCTTTGCCATTCGCAAAATGGGAAAAACAGTATATACCTCATAGGTTGTGCTGGTATGAAGTTGAGCACTGTTGATGGCTACTATTGTTATTTTTATCATAAAATGTTTGATAAAATATTATAAAGAGAGATGCATAAACATACACATAAATGTACAAACATGCATTCAATAGAAAATAACTAAAATATGGTAGGACATATTAAGAAATATAGTGAGACTGGAAAGATATTACAATTAGATGTGAATCTTATTTAAGGAAAAAAGAAATAGAACTGTTCTCTATCTCATAAAAAATTCATTTTAAATAAATTTGAAACTATGTAAATTTAAATTTTAGACTAGTGTAAGATGTCACTCAAACTGAGCAAAGAAAAAGTTTATTTACTTTATGTAAAGGTTAGTTGCAATTTATTTTAAATAGTATATCCTGGAGCATATTAGAAATATTATATATCTTGCTAAAAGTTTTTACATATAAGGTTTCACAAATTTTATTTAACAATAAATAACCCAGCAATGTTATCAGCTGTAAAAATGCTATGTTCTTAGACTACCGGTACGTTAAGAACATCTCTGGACCTTTTGTATCATAGCACCTCTCTCTTTCTTATTTCTAAAATCTTAATTATTTCTTTATCTTGATGTTCAAAGAATTACTAAATTGAAAATATAGATTCATTGAATTTTTTTCTCATTTGCACATTTAAAAAGCTAGAATACTCTTGTATGCCTTTGAGGAAGATTTTTATAAATTATAAGGCTGATAAAATATTTATATATAATGTTTATGTAAAAGCAATTACCTACCTGAAGCTTACAAGTATTGATTTTTGGAAAATAATTTATAGAATATCTTTTAAATTTCTGAAATATTTTATATTGTAGAAAATTTTGGGTTTTTTTATTAACTGAATTTGAAAACATTTCTCACTAAAAAAAGAAAAATAATTGTAGTAAAAGGTTTTCATTGAATGATAGCAATATTGAGTAATTTCATTTGGTTTTCTCACATTTAATATATGCTTGTTCTTTCTGGTAAATAGTAAGATTGACATGTTCATGTTGTTAACGATTCAAGTTTGAACTTTATCCCAGGAGTACTCCATGTCCAGTGTCTCTATTTATGTGATGATCATAATCTCCAGCCACTGGCCATTGATCAAGCTCAAACCAGATTTTTCACAATTAGTATGAAACTCAGATCCCAAATACTTTCACTAAGGGAAACCAAAGGGAAAATAATATTGAATCTTTTAGAAGAGTGGATAACCATTGTCAGTTAAACAGTCTTTAAAGTTTCTAAGCAAAAAACAATTTCTAAGAGCATTAAATTATTGATTGTAAAAGATGTTCAAATTTAACATTCTGATAGGAAAAACTAATGAAAAACTTCCAATCCCATGAACAGTAATAAAAGCATAAATAAAATGCAAGCCTAAATTGAGAGCTATCTGAGGCTCCAGAAAGATAAAACAGTTTTTGTAGAATTTCTGAAGGATGAAGCAGTACCCTGGCTACTCCTTGATCATTACTTGCATCTCTGTTTTGTCACCCAAATCATGCTTATGGACTTAGCATTGATACAAATCTATTTAAGGGAAGAGACACATATATGATTAGAGTCCCTACACCCAATGAATGATAGTTAAATAGTTAAATTTGGTAGAAGATTTCAGACAGGATTCTGCCCCTACTTCACACTGTGATTCTAAACATGTTATTGAACATCCTTAAACTGAATTTCTTCATTTGTTAATTGGAAGTAAAAACTAAATTTGATTCTTCCCCAAGGCTGTAAAGTTAGAATTAAATAATATACCAAAAATAAATAAATGATGGAAGTAAACATGCCTTTAACACAATTAATAATAAAGCACTCGAGCTTAATGGGATGTAAATGCCACAGCCAGTTAGAGATCTGCCACTTCTGTAGTCCACTTTAAGTCTCCCTGGAGGCATAGCAAGCATAGGCTGCCTCCCTCCTACTTGGCATTCTTCACACTGCAAGGTCCTTGTCAGAGAACATCCCTTTCGAAACTTTGGCTTTAAATATATGGCAGAAATTTTTGCATAATATTTTAGGTAATCAGTAATATAATACTTTGTTTATATATAGATTATTGATATCTTTCTTATATAATATTAACTATGATAATTACATCCCATACTTCATATATACATGTATGTTATAAATCTATATGCATATGTGTATATATGTATGTATATTCTACATGCGTGTCTATTCACGTTTGTGTATATGTTTTCAGATATATATATATTGATCATCGGTCTGTGTGTGTGTGTGTAGAAAGACTGATGTACTGCAGAAAACACCAGTAGGGGAATAGGACATGCACATTCAATTTTTCTTTAAAAGTTTATTTACTTTTATTTCAGCATATTATGGGGGTACAAATGTTTAGATTGCCTTTGCACCACCTGAGTCAGAACTTCAAGCATGTCCATTCCCCAGACGGTGCACACTTCACCGATTAGGTATGTATATACCCATCCCCTCCTGCTCCTGCCCATATGCAGAACACCCAGTGAATATTATTACTACATGTGCACTTAAGTGTTGATCACCAATTTGATGGTAAGTACATGTGGTGCTTGTTTTTCCATTCTTGTGATACTTCACTTAGTAGAATGGGCTCCAAATCTATTGAAGATAACACAAGAGGTGCTAGATCACCATTTTTTATGGCTGAGTAGAACTCCATGGTATACGTATACCACATTTTATTAATCCACTCATGTATTGATGGGCACTTGGATTGTTTCCACATCTTTGTAATTGTGAATTGTGTTGCTATAAACATTCAAGTGCAAATATCTTTTTTATAGAATGTCTTTTGTTCTTTTGGGTAGATGTTCATCAATGGGATTGCTGGATCAAATGGTAGTTCTACTTTTACCTTTTTGAGGTATCTCCATAGTACTTTCCACAGATGTTGTACTAGTTTGCACTCCCACCAGCAGTGTATGACTATTCCTGTTTCTCTGAATCCACACCAACATTTATTGTTTTGGGACTTTTTGATAAAGGCCATTCCCACTGTAGATAAGTGATATCTGATTGTGGTTTCGATTTGCATTTCCTTGATGATTAGAGACATTGAGCATTTTTTCATATATTTGTTGGCATTAGTCTATCTTCTTTTTAAAAGTTTCTGTTCATGTCCTTTGCCCACATTATGCTGATGATATGATCTTATATCTAGAAAAACCCAAAGATTCTGCCATGAGACTACTGGAATTGATAAACAAATTCAGCAAAGTCTCAGGTTACAAAATCAATGTGCAAAAATCAGTAGCATTCCTATACGTCACAGTCAACTGAGAACCAAATCAAAGACTCAATACCCTTCACAATAGCAACAAAGAAAATAAAATTCTTAGAAATATATTTAAGGAAGTAAAATTCCTCTAAAGTGAGAACTATGAAACACTGAGGAAGGAAATAACAGAGGATATAAACAGGTAGAAAACCATACCATGCTCGTGGGTTGGAAGATTCAACATTGTTAAAATGTCTGTACTACACAAAGTGTTCCACAGTTTCAACACAATCCCTATTAAAATACCAACATCATTTTTCACAGACCTAGAAAAAATTATTCCATGCTTCGTATGAAACCAGAGAAGACCCTGTACAGCAAAAGTAATCTTAAGCAAAAAGAACAAATTAGAAGGCATCAACTTATCAGAGTTTAAGCTATACTACAAGGCTATAGTAACTAAAACAGCATGGTACTAACACAAGAACAGAGACATAGACCAATGGAACAGAACTGAGAACCCAGATATAAAACCATCCTCATATAGCCATCTAATCTTTGACAAAACAGACAAAAACATACACTGGGGAAAAGAATCCTTATTCAATAAACAGTGCTGCGAAAATTGGATAGCCATATGTAGAAGACTGAAACAGGATCCACACCTTTCACCTCTCACAAAAATCAACTCACAGTGAATAACAGACTTGAACTAAAGACATGAAACTGTAAGAATTCTAGAAGAAAATGTTGTAAAAACTTTTATAGACATTGGCCTAGGCAAAGAATTTATGAAGACCCCAAAGGCAATCACAGCAACAACCAAAATAAATAAATGGGACCTGATTAAATTAAAAAGCTTCTGCACAGCCAAGGAAACTATAACTAGAGCAAACAGACAACATACAGAATGGGAGAAAATATTTGCATGTCACATATCCAATAAAGGACTGATAACTAGAATCTATATAGAACTCAGGAAAATCAGCAAGAAAAAATCAAACAACCCTATCAAAATGTACATTCAATTTTATTTATTTTTCCTTTGCAGGAATGGTTGGCACTGATTCACACATACTGTCTCAGCTAGGAGACTTACCAGATATTATTGACTGGTAAAAGATACAATTATGAAACTGAGAGCTATAAGAAACTTAAAAATCATCAAGTAGAAATTAAGATGTTTACAAATAAGCTAAATTGTGGGAAAGAACAAAAAATTGCATTTATTTTATGAACCAACTACTATAATAGGAATTTTATGCTATAGCTCTATAAATTAATTGTTATAAACTCCTATTATTAATATAAATAAAGAATATGAGGTTTAGGTTAATTATCATGTCCCAGTTTACCCAGATTTTAAATGGTAGAGCCATATTTAAATACACGTGTGTGACTCTAAAGTTTGTATGTTCCAATAGAAGCCATGTTATGTCAAGATGTTATTTGATTCACATTAGATCATGATAGCAGTGAAACACAGAGCTGAGTCCAGAACTCAGTGCCTTTTCTATGACATCATGTAATTGTTAGGCCAAAAATATGCCAATAACAATATTTAATTCCAAAAAATTTTATTTTAATAGCTTGAAAAAGCTACAAAGATATGTGGTCAATATCAAATGGAGTTTGTGAGTAATAGAAATCATTTAGAAATTATTTATTGTTTTATGGTTTTTTGAAACTGATGAGTTAAAAATTTCAGAGATAAGATAAAAATATTACTTTCCGTTGTAGGTCACATGCTTTTATGTTCACATTTTGTATTTATGCATGGGTATATTTTACTTTTCAATAATTTTTTTTTAACTTGAGGTAGTTATAAAAAAGATTTTTGTTTGATTTTAAATTAAGAAATAACACATAAATCAGAATGAACATAATGTGCAAGAAATAAATTTGTATAAGGATTCAGAGTACTTGCAAAACAAAAAGCCTCTTTGTTTTAGTATATTTAAATATAAGCTTATTCATTTTGAACTTTGCCTGCTTTCTCACAAAGTTTTGTTAGAAGTACTAGACACATATGTATTATAAAGAATTATATGGGAAGAATAAAAGTGTTACTTTTCAACATTTCAATAACATTTGATTTATATTTTATTAAAAGAATATGATTGGTATTATTCTAACACATAACATATTTCTCTTCTTGTTTTTGAGTAATGGCTTCTTAAAGGAAATAACTTTTACCAAGAATTCTAGATTTGTTTAATTTTCTTGCCCACAAATGACATGGACAGACTTAAGTTAATCTCTCTCCTGTCAGTGTCTCAACTGTTCCAAAATATACAGATGCTAAAGAAATGTTATCAATCCCAATTCTTTCTCCACAGTCTCAAAGATGCAGATGTTTTCAAAGATTCAAATCATGAAAGGAAAAACTAACATGCTACAAAAAGGAAAGTAGAATCAAAGTCCCTGTGGATTTCATAAGTTTATTATTATTTATTTGAATGAGAGTCTCTCTGACCCTTGTTCAGACGGAACAACAACTCATACCATAGGAAAAACAAACACAGAAGCATTGGAAATTAAGAAGGAAAAGAAGTTAAAGTGATTATTACCACCAGCCCTGCTATCCAATCGGAAAATGCATCACTCCTCCACAAGAATGGACCCAGAGGTCTACACTGAGGTCTCATACCTTATTGATATAGGCCTTCAAAGAATAAGTCCTAGTGGCTCTCAGTGACATGAAGAAGGCAGCTGAGTATAGAAGCTTATTGAGCTATGTGCACTAGACTGCAAATTGTGAGAACACAAGCCACTAATATAACATGGAAAAGAGTACATCGGTCAGCAATGCCTTTGTCCTACAGATAGAAGAAGTATGTACCACGAACAGAACTCTATTTTTTCTCTTCTCTTTCTTTAAAAAATACATTTTTATTCTACTTATATAGTCCAGTCATCAATGATTTATGAAGATAGTTCATAATTGAAAGAGAAAAGTTGATTTTTCACTTCAGTTAAGGGGGAAACATAAAAGAAATAAAGACTAAAATTCTATGAAGTGAAAAAAATGAGATAACAGTACACATCTATTATTATAGAATGGTGAAATTCCAAAACACTGACAATACCAATTGTTGATGAGGATGCAGAGCAGTAGGAACTCTCATTTATTGCTATTGGAATTCAAAATGGTACAGCCTCTTTGGAAGACAATTTGACAGTTTCTTACAAAACAAAACCTACTCTTACTATACAATCCAGCAACCACATTTCCTGGTATTTACTCAAAGGAATATAATTATGTTCACACAAAAATGTGTACATGGGTGTTTATAGTAGCTTTATTCATAATTGCCAATACTTGAAAGCAACCAGTATGTCCTTCAGTAGGTGAATGGATAGATAAACTGTTGTGTATGGAAATTAATAATATTCCAGACAATGGAATATTATTTGGCATTAAAAAGAAATGAGCTATCAATACATGAAAAGACATGGAGAAACCTAAATGACTATTACTAAGTGAAAGAAGCCAATGTGAAAAGGATATATACTGTGTGATTTTACCTATATAACGTTCTGGAAACGGCAAAACTATGAAGTAAGTAAGAAAAATCAGTGGTTACCAGGGAATAGTGGTAAGGGAGGGATAAATAGGTGGAGCACAGAGAATTCTTAGGGCAGTGAAACTACTCTGTATTATCTCATAATGGTGGATACAGGTCATTATACATTTGCCTAAACCCACAGAATGTACAATACCAAGAGTAAACTCTAAGGTAAACTATGCACTCCAGGTGATGATGATAATGTGTCATGTAGGCTCATCAGCTGTAACAAATGTACCTCTCTGGTGTGAACATTGATAATGGGGGAGGCAATGCATGTGTGGAGGTAGAGAGTATATATAGAAAATTTCTCTGCCTATCATTCAATTTTGTTTTGAACCTAAAAGTGCTCTAAAAAATAAAGTCTATTACACAAAACAACTATAAAATTATTTTCTGATCCCAAAGCAGGATATAACAATAATTGTTCACATATTACTGATTATAATTGTATGAAAGCTATTACAAAGCTCCAAAATTTAGGTTGCATCTGACAGTACTTTAGTTACATGTACTGAAGAAAATTAAATTAAATTAAGAGATCCCAGAAAACACAATCTTTTGTCTATTTGTTCTGTGACTTAGTTTTTGGAATTTCTTTTATAATAGCCCATCTCTAGGATAAAATCAAGGAAATTAATTCCCATCTCTTAAGGTCAAGAATTTGAAATAATTTTTTGTGAGTAAAATTGTTTTTCCAACTTTATTCTCAAGTCATTCAATCTGAAAAAATATTAGATGCTATTGAGATTATTCTTAGAAAAACTTTAGGGGAATTATAACATCCCTGTCTTTCAAAAGACAAGGTCCAATTCATTCTCTATTAGAAGGTCACCAGCTCTTCAGAAAATGATTCTTTGTATCTTGGATACTGAATGAGGTACTCTACTGTCTTCTTTACCTACCTATCCAGTGGAAAACAGAGTGCTGCTGTGAGTACTTTGCAAAGGAGGTCAACTATTATGCAGATGAAGGCTGAGACATGAACTCGCCATGTTTTAACTTTCATAGGTGATTTTTTTCAGTTGGCTTCTTTTCTAAAAATAAAATAAGAAGTGTCTACTTCAGGAGATTCTGGATTTAGTCCAATTAGATTTTTTATTATTTGAAAATACTATTGACCTTCAAAATCCTCTCCTGTGCAAATATTCAAAACTAGTAGTACAGCATTCATTAAACATCATTTTACAGTTTATTTCAATTATTTATCTCTTTTCTGCTAGAATTTTAACTCCTTGAGAATAGAGAACCTGATACACACACACACACACACACACACACACGCACTCACACATACCCCTCCCCAGATGCTAGCATAAATCCTGGTATATAGTGGATGATGATTGTTTAATTGAATTGATTTTGTACTTAATCCAGATGTCCAAGTGTAGATTAGCTGGATAAAACATTTATATGATAATGCTGCATCTGAATTTATAGAGCTTTAATTATGCCAACACTGAGCCTGTAGAAGTTTTTTTCATTTTTTATAACTGTTTAATCGTTTCCAATATTACTGTCAATTTAGCACATCTCTGTTGAATCAGAAAAGATTTAGTTCAACTTCCTCTGATCTGTGTTTGCCATTAGGAATCCTCTTGTTTGTACTCTGCTATCCCTGGTGGAGAATTTTCCTTATCCCTCTCCACTTTCTATTTAAATTTTCATTTCTCAAACTGTCTCTGTTTCTTTTCTTTACTGCATCCAAGATTGGGTATAGGACACAACTAGAGGTAAAAATAGGAGCTCATTTATCCACCAAACCTTTATAAAATACTTTAGAACACAGAGTCATGCGTCACATCAGGTGAATTCACTTAACAAACATTTATTATCTATTCTGTACCATGGTTGTGTGCTGGGTGCTGGGAATGAAGTATTAAAGTTAAAATTCTGCTCTGTATGAAAGCTCTAATGTAATGGGCTCTATTGCACATATTCAATTACACTTTTTAATAGCAAACTCCCTATTATTTCTCTTTGTATTGTTTTCTATGGTTATTCTGCAGTTATTTGAAAGTTCCAAATTGAATTTAATTAATTTATGATTATGCTCATTAGGCTTGTTACTTCCCTCCCTATTCTAGGCATTAACACACTCTACCATTACATAATAATAATAGCAATAATAATGTTTATTGACTGTATATTATGCCACAGTTTTAAACACTTCATAAAAATATTCCATTTATAGTTCTCAATAAGAACTATTAATATAATCCTAAATCTATAAAAGCTAAATGACTTGGGAAAATTTACACACCTAGTAACACAGCTAGCAACAGAAATTCAAACTCATATTTCTGACTCCGGGCATGGTAAGCTGCCATCTTACTAAATTAAACAACACACAACTTGGTAAATTTTCTTTCCATCCACCAAAAGACTCTTTTTTTTGACTATTTTTGAAAGTGACTTTTACTTGTCTTCTGTGCTTTCTACATCCTTACTGGAAGTCCATTTAAAGAACAGAAAATCACCAAAACGAAACAAAAAAGTCAGAAATGTGTGTGTGGGGAAAACAACCTCATGTGTCAGCCATGTTTTGTTGTTATCGTTTTTAATAATTGAAGATTTCAATCAGCTTCTTACATATACATTTTAAAACCCTGGTTACCCTTAGGAGAGTAAGACCCAATGACCTCTATCCAAGAACCCATCAAAAATGTCTCCTTTGGTCTGTGGCATGCTACTATGCCATAATGTTCTAGTTTCTCTCTAAAATAGATAAAACTGATATGTATGTCATAAGAGAAATTTAGCAATTCATCATTTCCTGTTCAATGCTTGGAGAAATTTGGGTGAACAATGATAAGTAAATGAAAACTTAAATAATAGAAAAATGAGGAAGTGTGGTATAATATTGGATAGCTTATTCATTCAAACACTTTTTGAGGTAATAAAATTTCTCATGAAGAGTTTGGATTAATCTCATAGTTGTATTTACTGTATATATCTATATTGAGTATAATACACTTTATATCATTATGGTATATGTTTATATATACATATACACACACATATACATGTTTATATATATACACATACATATAGTTTTATAACAGCCTCTAGTTTCACATGTTCCATAAATGAAAATTCTATTAATAATTTTCCACCTCATCTAAATTTTTTTTTAAAAAATCAACATATTCCCAAAATGTCAGTTTTCAAATATGATTATGAATGTTTTGACCAAATAAAAATACAAAGTCAATGGAGAATGCACTGGACTATAATTGCCACTGTATTAAATAAGGCAAAACTGTTCAGCACAAAGAAATATTTTAGTACACTCAAAGCACTTTGAATATTAACAATATATTTTCTTAAACACAATATCCCTTACTATAGTATTAAGAGAAAGAAAAAATACCATGACATTTAAAATGTGTCAATAATGATTCAATATAGTGCATGAATGCAGAAGAAATAGACAGCCTTTGCAAATATCAGTGTATCATTTTCTTCATATATCAAACAATGCACATTACATAGAATAAATACTGGTTAGTGCATACAAATTAAACATGTGCATAAGTACACCATCAAGGAAATCTTATCACCTCTGTGAGTACGTTAGAAACGAAGTATCAATAAGATCACATGTAACCATCACCAAAATGAGAGAAAATGAAACTACAAAAGCAATAGATCAGAAGAGAAGCAGAATTGGAAGAAGGAAAGGAGGAGGGCATTATGAGTACCAGTAAGTCTGACTAAATGTATCTAAACCCACAAGCTTCTCAAAGCAAACATTTGAAATAACAAAAACTGAACAGAAATAATTTCCCCATCAATTCCTATACCAGGGAGTATTCTCAAAGTTGTATTTTCCTCTTTCCCTTGGCATACGAAGTTTTTTACCCATATCTTCCTGCAGAAGGATTCAAAATTAATTTTCTGTACACATGTCAACAGAAACATTAAATATTAATGTTAGATTTTGAGTATGACTATATCATAACTAGAGGCTAGTGAAATAAATCTTATGGAAAAAGCAATGCTTAACCTACGTAGATTATTTATAAGAGATAAGCATGGTAAAGGGAACATGATGTTACCACTTTGCATATCTTGAAAATACACAGTCTAAGAAGAGCAATCAAAGGAAATCCAGAAGAATGTATTAAAGTTAAGAGGGAAGAATCAATAGGAAATGGTGATATGGTAGGAAATGTAATCGACGCGTCTAAAACATGTAGAGAAAGTAGGATTTTTTTTTCAGTCAGTTTACCAGAGCAGCTTTGTGTCAGATCAAATACTGGCCAAATGCCTTAATTACACAAAAATATTGGTTGAGCAGAAGGCCAATCGTCAGCATGGCATAATATTTAAGGTACTCACAGTATGCTATGATTTTGGTATTTTTATATAAATAGAGAAACTATGAACCATTGGTCTTCTTGATTATAATGGTACCAGTGAGGAAAACTTGATTGATAATAAATCATTACAAAGAAACAAATTTTAGGGGAGGAAAGTAATAAGCCTCTAAGAAAAAGTCCAAAGAAATGTTATTTTTTATTCAAGTGAAAAATCAAGCAATTTAAAGAAAAAAATTGCAATCATAATAACTGTGTAAGAAAAACATTATGCAATGATAATCAATTTTATTGATAATGTGATTATTCATTCTACAGATATTAGGGCCAGAACCTCAGACATGAATCTTTTTTCCTAGGCAGACTAAGAAATTGATTAAACATGTTACAGCGGCCTTCTGCTCTCATCCTTCATATCTAAAGAAGAAAGAAGGGAAACCAACCTTGTGGATCGTCCACAGGATAGCATGAGAAGGGAGGGCTCAGCCACTGTTTCAAAAATATTAACAGTCTCTTTTTATTTTTTTTATTTCAGCATATTACAGGGGTAAAAATGTTTAGGTTATGTATATTGCCTTTGCCCCACCCAAGTCAGAGCTTCAAGCATGCCTATCCTCCAGACTATGTGCATGGCACCCAGTAGGTGTGAATACACCCCTCCCCTCCTCTGCCTTCCCATCTGCCTGACACCCAATGAATGTTACTACTATATGTGCACTTAAATGTTGGTCAGTTAAGTCAATTAATACCAATTTGGTGGTGACTACATATGGTGCTTGTTTTTCCATTCTAGTAATATTTCACTTAGTAGAATGGGCTCCAGCTCTATCTAGGATAACACAAGAGGTGCTAGATCACCATTTTTTAATTTTTTTATTTTTATATTTTGTGGCTGAGTAGAACTCCATGGTATATACATACCACATTTTATTAATCCACTCATGTATTGATGGGCACTTGGGTTGTTTCCACATCTTTACAGTTGTGAATTGTGCTGCTATAAACATTCGAGTATAGATGTCTTTTTTATAGAACGTACTTTTTTTCCTTTGGATAGATGCCCAATAATGGGATTGCTGGATCGAATTGTAGTTCTACTTGTAGCTCTTTGAGGTATCTCCATATTACTTCCCATAGAGGTTGTACTAGTTTGCAGTCTCACCAGCAGTCTTTTTTTAAATTTCAGGCTGATTTGTTCTGTGACCCCAGCTCTCTGTTGTATTCAAGAAAAATATAATTGTATACATTATGTAGCTTTCTCTCTTTGCTATAGTAGGGATAACACTCTTTCCAGCTTTCTACGTATTTGGAAGAATCCTGAAGCCAATTATTGTATAGATGCAATGAATACTTATATGTTTGGATAGATAGATCCTTGAAAACAAGGACCATGTCTTTCTTACTCATGTCCTTTCTCACATGCTGTCTTTGTCCAGAGACCACCTCTTCTGGAAATCACAAGATAGCTTCCAAGAGCAATGGGGAGCCAAACTTCATTATTGTATCTTATATGAATGATGTTCCATAATATTATCTCTAGAATAGGTGAATTCAAGGAAAATAAGAGTGGGAATTTTTATTTCAATAGAGACATGAGGCAAAGGTTCAATCTCATGATAATTTGAGGATTACTGAAAATTCTGAGGAAGTGAAAATGCCTTTTCTAAAATTATGTGTATTTGCAAAGGAAAAAGTCTGATAGGATAAAAACAAAAATATTAAACAGTTTGATTCTATAGGTTGGGATTTTAAGTAATTATACACTGTCTTTTTATAGTGCTTCTATAGGTATATTATTTAACTCTTCAAAAATGAAGGGAAAAGCAGTTTCAGTGAACTAAAACAAATTATTCCTTATTTTCAAAAAGGAAAAAATAAAAGTTTATCACAGATTTCTAACAGAAATATTCTTACCATTCAAAAGATGGTTATTGGGGGGGAGGGGTATTTGTTTGTTTGTTTGTTTGTTCGTAGTTTGTTTGGTTTGGTTTGATTTTTTGGTCTCTTCAATCCACAGGGTTTACCTAAGAGAAGCATCAGCAAATATCCTGACCCATGCAACTGAACTTGTGTGGATCACTAAGAAATGTGTACATTTAGTTCCCATCTTCCAGCAGGCAATCCACCTTTTTCCTCTGGCAGAATTTCATTCTTTGTATGCTCAAACCAGAAATGCTTATCTTTCTTTCTCCATATGCTCTTCCATATGTACTCCCAATACCTGTTGATTTTATTATTGCATCCAAACCCACTGGCTAGGACCTTTGAAGTTATTCTTTACTCCTCCTTCTTCATCCCAATTTTTGCAATCAATCACTTATCAGGCTACAAAAATTCTGTCTCTAGAAGATCCGTTCTGTCTGAGCCACATGTTCTACCCTACTGCAACTGCTCTAGTTCATAATTTCATTTTCCTTGAGTCATTGCAGTTTCAGCCCCATTGACCTTAATGGCTCCTCACTTCTCATTTCTTTAAATCACTCATTATAGAGGATCTCTTTTTATTTTATTTTTTGATGATCTCTTTTTAAACATAAGTACAATCATAGCATTCCATATTTTTAACAAAGGTACAACAGTGTTTTATATCTTTCAGAATTAATTAGGACTCTGATGTAGAGACTCTCATTCTTTTCCTATCTATAGGTCTTGAGTTATTTTAGTCATGGATCAAATGTCTCCATGAAGATTACCTTGAACTAAATCCTACTCTCAAAAATTCTAGGTTAAATGCTATTTCTCAGCATCTCCAGCCTTTACTGTTACCATGAGAGTCTTCTCTGATTTCATTTCTGCTGACACATCTTGAGTGTTTAAAATATGCCAGATATTGTACTGAATGTTTTATATATTTTATTTCATTAATTCTCATAAATAACCTATGAAATAGGTTTAACTACTATTTTCCCAATTTAATAGATGAAATACTTATTCACAGAGAGATTAAGTGGCCTAAAGTCACATAGCTAGGAGATGATGGAGTAGCCAGTGTTAACATCCAGGCTGTCTGCCCTTCATCACAAAACTACTCTTGTGATTTCATTAATCTCTAGAGCACCAAAGCAAACATTTAACATTTTTATTTATTCCTCTATGGTTTATTTTAGAATGTTTAACTGGCCTTTCAGTGAATTCAAGATTTGAAACAAGAATTTTTATTCTATTACTTAATTCTGTAGTGCTTAACAGCAGACACTTTGTAAATAGTTGGTATTAAATAAATGTTGGATGAGTCAATAGTTTGTTTGCTTACAGGATTTCCTAATCTTAACTCATTTTATAGCTTCCTGATGGATTAATCATATTAATTCTAATCATGTCACTGTCATAAACTTTCAAAATTCTCTTCATTATTTTACACAAAAGCCCCAAATTCTCAAACTGGCCTTGGGTAATTCCATGGTCTAAACCTGATATTCCTTTTAAAAGTCATTTGCCACTACGCTTCTTTACAATGTCTCTGTTTTTTCAAAACTTGCTGTTTTTAATATATATTTACTTTTTTCCATCTTCTTGGCCTTGGCTCGATAGGTGTCTCACACCTAAAATGTTCTTCTTTTTCTCACCTCCAAATGATCAAACTGGGGACTAGACATATCTGGTTCACCTATGTCTGCCCTCTAAACGGCTACATTATTTTATTTGTAGCATGTCAATGATCCAATGTCTAATTTATCACTAGTTCTTCAACATAATATGCTACAATACTTTGCAAATAGCAGGATATTAAATAAATGTTAAATAAAGTGATATTAAATAAATGTTAAATAAATGTTAAATAAAGTGATAAACTTGGTATAATTTGTGTATATCCAAAACTTAAGCAACATGCGTAGATTTTTTTTTTTGATGTTTTACATGAGATAGCAAAATATATCATAAAATTAAGGACAATGTGTTCTTCAGAAAAATTTAATGGACTTAGAATATTAAACCTAGAAAAAGCAGTAATTCTAATATCTTTTGTCATGTGAATTATGAGTAATAAGTAGATTTCAAAAAAAAAAAGCATTAAAAATTTATGTCTTTAGATCAAAGGTTAACATAAAGAAAGTTTTTACTCCACTGAAAAATGGAATAATCATTGTCTGGGACTATATACAGACTCCGTTGTCACTCTTATAAATATTTTTGATTAGAGAGAAACATTGTTCTAGATATACAGAAGGATATGCTATTGTTTGACAATGTATACCATAAAACAAAGATAATATTAAAATCAGAATTGAATTCACTTAACTTTACAAATCAGATTTCTATTTCAAAAGTTAATGAGAAACTATATATAGAAGAATTATATAGGTATATTAGGAGAAAACCAATTAGTTTAATGTGCTAGATGGGTTGTTGGATTTGAATTAAGGAAATAAGTTAAATGCAAAAAGCAAGTACTAAAACTCACTTTAAGGTATTCTATGTTTAATCTTATAATTCTAAATTTTGTAGTAGCAACTTGACTTTGTAGGTAATTTTTCTATGAAAGAAGTAAATTTCAGAGGTCAGTTTTGGCTTATATTTCTAAACTGACACACTGCTTTTTGCTTTCCACTGATTTAAGCAGGAGAAAGAAAAGATTATACTCATTTATCTTCCTAATGATATCTGCTTTCCGCACCATACTCTGCATCTCTAAGTTTAATTTTTCAAATAGCAAATAATTCAATAGAGAAGTGTCCTTTCTAAGGGAATATTTTGTGGTGAGATAAATTTTTGAGATATCCATTTATGATTTTTCCTACATATTTTTGCTACTCCTTTTTTAGTAGACTTTGCTCTGCTTGCCTTGTGAAAGATTTGTATAGGGTATTTCAGGCTTTTGTTTCTAAACAAAATTTACTGAGACCAATTGAGAACAGATTTTTAAAGTAAGAGAAAATCTACTGAGAACAGGAAAATGAGAGAAAAATGATTGATAGAAAGTATTTCTTCCAATATCAGAAAAAATAATCACTCTTACTCATAGCCATATCTCAAACTTTAGAAGACAGAGAAAAGGGAAGATTTCTGGTAATCCCCAATGACAGAGCATGCACTGAATGATGTGTGTAGATAGAATAATAGTGGTAAATGTTTCACCAAAGGCTGCCATGAGGATCATTGCTCCAGCACCATGGAGTCATATGCAAGATGAGACATTGTTTGAAAACTGAATGGTCTTTTATTGACTGAGCTGAAAGATTAATGTGCATTTATGTGTGGGTATGTGCATGTGTATGTTTAAAAGTGAATTTATTTATCTCCATCAGCAGCCATTTATTTATTGGCTCTTGTCCTTTGTTGGCTGAGAATGCCTCAACTTGCATTAATATCCTTCTAGTTTTTTTATTATATACATACAATCATTCCACTGGCATTCCCAAAAGTAGTGTTAGAAAAATCTCAAAGCAGGAAACAAGAGACTTTCAGAGAACACTATTGTAGAGGCACTGTCACCACCAAAGGGTGGGGAGTAGGGAGGGGTTGCGTGCATGCAAGTACCCATCACAACTGTGTCCAAGATGACAAATAAAGTCTGGAGGACAGGGGCGTTAATGCAACCAGATTTGCAGTTTAAAAGAGCAATACATGAATGGATTAATAAAATGTGGTATATGTATACTATGGAGTTCTACTCAGCCACAAAAAACAATGGTGATATAGCACCTCTTGTATTATCCTGGATAGAGCTGGAACCCATTCTTCTAAGTGAAGTATTCCAAGGATGGAAAAACAAGCACCACATGTACTCATCATCAAATTGGTTTTAACTGATCAACACTTAAGTGCATATATAGTAGTAACATTCATCGGGTGTCGGGCAGATGGGAGGGAGGAGGACGGGATGGGTATATACACATCTAATGGGTGTGGTGCACACCATCTGGAGGATGGATACACTTGAAGCTCTGACTCGGGTGGCGCAAGAACAATGTATGTAACCGAAACATTTGTACTCCCATAATATGCTAAGTTAAAAAAAAATTAAACAAAATCTACACCCACACAAAAACTTGTAAACAAATATTCATAGCAACATTATTCAGAATAGCCAAAAGGTAGGAACAACCCAAATATCCATCAACTGATGAATGGATAAATAAAATTTGGAATATTTATACAATGGAATATTTTTTGGCCATAAAAAGACACAAAGTTCTGATATATACTATAACAAAGAAGGTCCTTAAAAACATTATGCTAAGTGAATTTATATGAAATGTCCAGAATAGGAAAATTTATAAGACAGAACATATATTACCATTTGCTTAAGGTCAGGGGAAGGCCTAACAGGGGAATGGAGATGATTACTAAGGGGCACTGGGTTTCTTTTAGCAGAGACAAAAAATGTTCTAAAATTAGATTGTGATGATGGTTGAACAATTTGTGATTAAACTAAAACATTTAAGTGGGTGAATTATGTGATATGTGAATTATATTTTAATAAAACTGTTAAAACATTTAAAAAAAAAAAGAGCTCCAGTAGCAATGTTGTAGGGGGTGAATTAGAAATTTTATTGGATGGTGTAGGAGAAAATTGCTAAGATATGAGGAGTTCAGAATTAAATGTATAAGCAGCAGGAAAGAGATAAGCAGATGGATTGGAGTAATATTACAGAAATATACAGGGCAGGCCTGAGCAACAAATAGATACGAGTAATAAGAAAAGAGAGGGATCGTGGTTGAAAGTCGGACCTTTAAGAATCTGTTAGTTAGTTAAGACATTCTCTAATATGAGAAGGGTAGAGAAGATTTGAAAGAAGTTTATAAGTTATGTATTGGACATATTATGATGGGAAATCTATGAGATGTGCAAATTTAAAATTTAAGAGTTAAGAGAATTCTGAGCTAGATATAGTAATATTTAAGATTTTTTCTTTTTACATTTTTGAGAAAGAAATGCCTTAGTGTAAATAATTATTAGGATTCATAATTAAAGAACACAAATGACATTGAAACTATTTTACATAATGTCTAATGAATTCAGTTCCTGAAGCAAAAATAATTAAATATTACAATATCTGAAAAATGAAATGGCTGTGCAGAAGAGCAGCATGTATAAAGATATTTCTTTATATTGGTATATCCTTTTAAATGTTCAAACAATTTGACAAATATGCCCTCATTTACTATTCAGAGCCACTTATTAAAGGCACACAGGAAGATATTATCTTTTTTTTTATTTCTGCATATTATGGGAGTAAAATGTTTAGGTTACATATGTTGCACTTCCCCCCCCATCAGAACTTCAAGCGTGTCCATCTTCCAGATGGTGTACACTGCACCCATTAGGTATGTATATACTCATCTTTTCCTCCACCCTCTCATCTGCCTGACATTCGATAAATGTTATTTCTATATGTGCACTTAGGTGTTGATCAGTGAAACCAATCTGATGGTGAGTACATGTGGTGCTTATTTTTCCATTCTTGAGATAATTCACTTAGTAGAATGGGTTCCAGCTCTACACAAGAAAATACAAGAAATGCTGTATTACCATTGTTTTTTATAGCTGAATAGTACTCCATGGTATATATATACCACATTTTATTAATTCACTCATGTATTGATGGGCACTTGGGTTGTTTCCACATTTTTGTAATTGTGTATTGTGCTGCTATAAACATTCAAGTGCAGATGTCATTTTTATAGAATGTCTTTTGTTCTTTTGGGTAGATGCCCAGTAATGGGATTGCTGGATCAAATGGTAGATTTACTTATATCTCTTTAAAATATCTCCATATTATTTTCCACAGAGGTTGCACTAGTTTGCAGTCCCACCAGTAGTGTATGAGTGTTCCTATCTCTCCACATCCATGCCAAAATTAATGGTTTGGGGACTTTTTGATAAAGGTCATTCTCACTGGAGATAAGTGATATCTCAAAAATTCTCAAAAAAATCCTAGCAAACTGAATTCAGGTGTTTATCAAGATAATAATCCATCACAACCAAGTGGGCTTCATCCCAGAGATGCAGAGATTGTTCAACATACAGAAATCTATAAATGTAATTCACCACATAAATAGAAGCAAAAACAAAGACTATATGATCCTCTCAATAGACACAGAAAAAGCATTTGACAAAATTCAACACCCTTTTATGATAAGAACACTTAATAAAATAGTCATAGACGAGGCTTACCTAAAAATGATACAAGCCATATATGACAAACCCACAGCCAACATCATACTGAATGGGAAAAAATTGAAAGCATGTCCACTTAGAACTGGAACCAGACAAGGTTGCCCACTATCTCCACTTCTGTTCAACACAGTGCTGGAAGTCTTTGCTAGAGCAATTAGGCAAGACAGCAGAATTAAGGGTGTCCAAATGGGGGTGGAAGAGATCAAACTCTCAGTCTTTGCTGATGATATGATATTATATCTAGAAAACCCCATGGATTCAACCAAGAAACCCTGAAATTGATAAATGAAATCAGTAAAGTCTCAGGATACAAAATCAATACACACAAATCAGAGGCATTCATATATGTCAATAACAAACAGAGAACCAAATCAAAGACTCAATACCCTTCATAATAGCAACAAAGAAAATAAAGAATCTAGGAATATATTTAATTAAGGAGGTAAAAGATCTCTACAGGGAGAACTATGAAACACTGAGGAAGGAAACAGCAGAGGACGTAAACAGGTGAAAAACCATACCATGCCTGTGGGTAGGCAGAATCAACATTGTTAAAATGTCTATATTACCCAAAGTGATCTACAGATGCAATGAAATCCCTATTAAAATACCAACATCATTTTTCACAGATATACAAAAAATAACCTTATACTTCATATGGAATCAGAGAAGACTCTGTATAGCAAAAGCAATCGTAGACAATAAAAACAAAATGGGAGGCATCAATTTACCAGACTTCAAACTATACTATAAGGCTATAGTAATTAAAACAGCTTGGTACTGGTATAAGAACAGGGACATTGACCAATGGAACAGAACTGAGAAACCAGATATTAAACCATCCTCATATAGCCATCTAATCTTTGACAAAACAGACAGAAACATACACTGGGGAAAAGAATCCTTATTCAATAAATGCTACTGAGAAAACTGGATAGCCACATGTAGAAGACTGAAATAGGATCCACACCTTTCACCTCTCACAAAAATCAACTCATGCTGGGTAACAGATCTATGGTGTGAAAGTATTAGAATTCTAGAAGAAAATTTTGTAAAAACTCTTCTAGACATTGGCCTATGCAAAGAATTTATGAAGAAGATCCCAAAGACGATCACAGCAACAACAAAAATAAATAAATGGGACTTGATCTTTCAGCTTATTTACTTTTTATTTTCTGTCTGTATTCCCCCACACCACTTTTTGATAGTTGCAAATTTTCAGAGAATATGGCATTATATACAATTTAACTTCCTTTTAATCAGCATTTAATTTTAGGTATATTTAT